>BCLF01000050.1:282028-292046 GCA_001602275.1 Zoysia japonica | reverse complement strand
AATCCCCCTAACTTTCTCCTTGAGCAGCACACAAACTGAACGAGGTTGATTGGCAATAACAGGTTCACTAAACGAGTAACTATCATATGGATTCAGATGTGTGGGGTAATATTATAGTTAGAATGGTTTGACTCCCAAATCCACACAAGAAAATTTCCAAATCTGTGATTGCAGACTCATTTGGATACAAGTTCATACAAATTAGAAGCCGTTATACACCTAGCACCGCAGTAGAAGCGTAACGGTCTGAATAAGAGGGAAGAAGCCAGCCAAATCAGATCCTACAAGCGCAGATCTACGAATACCAACTCTATCAGCGACGCGATCGCTGAAATGGCCCCTCGAATCAGCACCAAAAACGGCGTCACAACCGCGAATCGACCCATCAACAGCCGGAGCGCTTCCAGACGACGGTAAGGCGGCACACAGACACGAAGGATACAGATCGCACGAGGTGGCCACCAAAACCCTCCCTCGACGCTAGAACCCTATTCGGAGAGCCGCTCGCGGATCAGACAAAGTGACGCAGCAGATGGATCCGACGGGGTACCTTGAAGGGCCTCGCGAAGGAGATAGCGGATCCGGCGATGGCGGCCATGGGGAAGCAGATGGACCGGCGGCGCGAGCGAGCGAGGGCTGTGCGTGGCGGTAGGAATGAAATGTGAGCGAGTAGAGGACGGGTGGGTGCGGGCGTACTTTATACATCGGGTGGGGTCACACCGCACGAACGCAGCCCGCTGGGCATCGGTCGTATCGAAGAATGCGACGGAGTTCACAAGGCCCGGCCCGTGGCGCATGGACCAGCTGGAGAAAGGTTCGTTGACTCCGCCCCTTTCTCGGCCCCACCTGCCATCGACCGACGTAGTAGGAGCCCGTTCCGTTGGCCGCTCCGCTCTGCTGGTCCAGAAAAAAAGCGTGTTTTTTATTTAAAGAAAGTAGAAAAAACATGGGCTGCGTTCAGAAGGCAAGCTGCAACGGCAACTGCATAGCTATACAACTATTTTTCACTGATGTACCTAACTATAGTAAAACGTGCAGCAGCAGTCACACCTTTCAAACACATTTATGTATTGTGATTTGTAAAAAAAAATACAGATAATATTTTCTCTATGTATCTTAGGTACTTAAAGTCAGAAATGACTTATCTTCACCCATTTCTTTAATTCTTACTCTCTTCATTTTTTAATTTATATCACTGTTGACTTTTAAATTTAACTTCCACTCGTTTTATGCAAAAAAAATATTGATAAATTTTATATATTTTGATATAATTTGATTTATCATTAGAGTTATTTGAATCAGAACATAAAATTTTACACATTCAAGCAAATTTTTTGAATAAAATGAATAGTCAAAGTTGAATTTAAAAATCAACAGACGTAGGGTGTATCGGCCAGTGTTTCTTTGTGAACTCAACTTAATGTTTCAGTAAAAATTTGCCACATCATAAAAATAGGTATGCGAAGAGATCACTAGAGGAGACAAGCAGGGTTTACTATTTCGTTTAAACCGCTAAAACCGGTGGAGACTGGTTTAACAAAAATAAAAAAAACTGATAAAAAACCGGTCCAAATCAAAAATTCAAAATTTGAACAAACTGCTACAGTAAAACCGGTCGGTTTCTTCGTTTTTTACGGTTTCAGATTTCAAAATTTGAAACCCACCGGTACCGGTTTTTGGTATTTCGAATTTTTCAAATTTTTAAATTTTTTTAAAATTTTAAAACGAAAACTGGTCGTCCGACAAAACCAAACGGTTTCACCGAAAACTGTGAAAACCGACTGGTTTTGAGCAGTTTTATAAACTTTGGAAACAAGCCGCATCCCATATTGTCAGTCGGGCATAAGAAGAGAAATCATCATAGTAGCTTCTCTACATATCTCGGGTACAGATAGTCCACCAAAATCTGGTACGCTCTCTCGGTGGGGTGGAAGCTGTCCCAGAAGACATACTTCCTGTCATCAGGGCACGTCGTCGCCGTCAACCGGTTGCACAGGAGCGCCACCTCGAATTTCCCGGTGCCGCAGCAACCACTATCGGAGACGTCGAACCCTGCATCGAGTGACCCCGTTCCCAGGTCAGAGCTGAGCGCTAAATAGCACACCCGTGACACCATCATCACTACTACACTATTGTTAGCGATCTCAGCGAGCGAGACGAGAGGTTTTGCTGGGCACCGTATTTGCAGGGGTTCACGATCAGGTCCTGCAGGACGTCGTAGATGTCGACGTAGCCGATCCTCTGGCACTGCAGCTCCTGCTGCAGCCGGCTGATCTCCTCCTGCAGCTTGGAGTTGAACAGCTGCGCCGCGTGGTTGCGAACTGGGTCGCAGTTCCTGGCGAGGCCGCCGGCGACGGTCCGCTGCAGCGGCACGCATCCGACCGGCGGCAGCCCCAGGATCGCGATCTTCCTGGCGCCTTGCTGATAAAGTTGCTGCAGCATCAACGACAGAGGATGAACACACAAAGAGAGGTAGTATTACCGTCGTTTATTCAGAGCCAGAAATCTTCAGTGTTTACAGTGACAGCAGACAAGGATTCAGCAACCTGAACGATCGAATTGATCGAGGATATATGTTAAGGGAAAGACATTCACCTTCATGAAATCGGAGGCCTGTTGGACAAGGAAATCTACGTAGGCCGGGATGTCGTACTGCAGCGGCCTGACAGGAGCGAGGTAGTAGTTGTTGGCAATGTCGTCGGTCCCGGCGCATAGAAGGAACAGGCTCTCGGATATGATCCTCGCGGCGGCCTCGGCTCCGGAAATCCCCGCGAGCTTCTCCTTGTACTCGGCGAACATGTTGAGCTCCTCCTGCATCGGCAGGACAGCCTGAAATGGCGAACACATGGCAGGAAACTGAACGTTTCAATGTCCTGGAACTTGCGACGGGAGGGGGCACAATGTTAGAGCGAGAGACACGTGATGCGTTGCTTACAACTAGAGTGGAGGTGAGGGGGTCGTAGCCGGTGCCCCCTGAAGCGAAGCTGACGCCGGTGAGGAGGTCGTCGTCGGTGAGATCGGTGCCAAGATACGCCGGAACCAGGTCTTTCAAGCCGAGCCGTGAAGCTGCCAAGCATGTAGTCATGGCAAAACTGCCCGAAGCGCGTGAACTGCATGCATTTCACCTAGTGCGTGAACGCTAGCCGCGTGCTTGAGCGGGAGAGGAGAGGCACGAACCTATCAAGTCCGGGGGAATCCGGCCGTTGGAGAAGCGGCCGGTGGGGACGCCGCCGTTGAGGTCCTTGCCGTAGGGGCTGAAGTCAGCCTTGGTGAGCGTGAGGACCGCGTTGTTGTTGCCCGTGTCGACGATGGAGTCGCCGAACACCAGGATGGCCGGCACCCGCGGCCTGCCGCCGGTGGCTGTTGTTCCGTTCGCCGTCCCGCCGGCCTGCAACGTGGAGACGCCGTGCAGGAGCAGCAGCAACACGAGGGCGTTTCCATGCTCCATGAGCTGTGCTGCAACTACCGCAGTTTGTTGCTTTCCCTGGCGTCCATTTCGCGCCAGCGACTCCGAATGATATGTTCGGCGCTCGACAAGCTCGAATAGCTGGATGGTTTGCTGGTGCCCCTATCGGCACAGAAACTCATGATCATCTGCGACGCAGACTAACAAGACGGACACGCCCCACGCGTGACCATGGGGCCATAATATTCACAGGAAAAACCCATGTCCCTATGGAAATGTTTGATTGGGGTGAAAATTCTGTACCCTTTCGACGCTATCTGTGACATGAGAGAGCTCCAATCAGAATTGCAGAGCAATAGAAGCACAAGTAATCATGCTCAAGTCACGGGTCAGGTGTGCCAAATTCTTTTGTTTCTGCCTATATTACGTTCCAGTACCCCGAACAAAACATGGAAAACGACTGGGTAACCAAAACAGCAACCGTGAAACCAGTTAGGCTGCGTTCGATTAGTCCTGCCCAAACCTGGATCAACGGGGATTGGGAAGGATTTATTCCTTTACAAGTCAAATTAGGATTTAATCCTCTCCATTCCCACTGGATCACTGATAAACCAAACTGCCCATATGCCTCGTTCGGCAGACCAGTTTTAGTTCCTGGTGTGGTTTCATTCACAGCCAGGATCAAGTGGATCCCTGTTTCTCACTAAAACCTGATGATCATTTGATCCTGGCCAGGAATCAAACCTTTTGCAAAATTTGGACTGTTCGGCAGCTTAGTTTCCATTCCACTTCATAGCTGATCTGATCCACTAAGAAACACATGATTTCCAGTAAACAAATATACAATCACTCTTTCATAAACAAAGTCAGGATCAAAAACATATGACTGATGTTACATTATAAGAAGTGAATAGAAAGGCAAATTGACACAAGAAAAGGTCAGGTTTTTTACTTCTGAAACAAAGAAAATGTGCACAATTGTCTGAAACACATGGGTCTTAGAAGAAATAGAACTGGGACTTGTCAATGCTATTAAAGTAGGGATGCACCATTGCCACTTAGCTGATAATCTGTTTCCCAGATCAAGTGAGAAATTTTCTGCATGTAAGAACAAAAGTCAAATTCGTTTTGATGGATCAGACCAAGTAACAGAAACTATTGTCAGATCAACTGAAAGCTAGCTACATAGTTTGATGGATCAGACAAAGGTAACACACTGCGATGCCATGAGAAAAAAATTATGTGCCCCATGGAATTAACCTAAATCATCGTATTGTACTTGGAGCAATCAACAAAACAGATAACAGATACCAAGCTCACTGCAGATCACAACAAAACCTAGCAACCTGATAACACAATAAAATCGGCCGTTGTAAGTTGCACTAAAAGTAAATCATTGGCAGTGGCTACCTATGATTGCAAGACTCATAGAAATCAGAATTTACATGCAAGTAAATACTGATTTCAGTATTGACAGAATAGATTGTGTGCAAGGTTCACCATAAAATAGACTCTATTGCTTTCTGAATTCAGAGTCCTGATTACAAATCATGAAGTATCTAAACTTAAAGTTTCAGAAGAAGTACTCGCCTGCATATGTAAAATCAGAGTCCTGATTACAAATCATGAAGTATCTAAACTTAAAGTTTCAGAAGAAGTACTCGCCTGCATATGTAAAATCAGAGTCCTGATTGTAATTACGAAGTATAAAAAATGTCTGGGTACAACACTTGAGGCTTTAATCCTGACGATGGTTTATTCGACTGAGATGAAAAGAAACTAGACCATTTGTTGTCACATGAGAATAAAATGTCATAACAGCTTTGTCGAGCACAAAAAGGACAGAGTCTACAAAGAAAACAATTTAACCCAGATGTGGCATAGCAATCAACTTTCTTAACGAAGCCATGGGCAACAGTTGATCACAGCTCTGATAAAGGTCACTGTTTCACCTCCCTGGTCATTACTTTTTTCAGAATATTTTGACATCAAGAAAGAACAGATTATGTCTAAACATAGATCAAGCATACACAAAAAATTAAGGCTAGACGAAACATCAAGCATACATGAAAGATTATCCAAAACGAACAATCCGAACGGCCACCAAGCAACTCCCAATACTGAACCCAAGAACAGGGAAACAGCAATCTAGTCATAGCCAGCCTAGGCCCTCGCCGGCAGCGCAGACATGCAGCTGCTGCTCGGACCACCCCTCGCACCCGCGGCCGCGGGGATCAAATGGGCTGTATGGTGGTGGATCTAGGCTGTGGAGAGGGCGACAGGGTCACAGAGCCGAGGCCAAGGCTTGCCGACGCGATTTGTCGCCCCGACGACAACATGTTTACCTAACTCGTCAAGTTTCAAGGCCGTCCGGGAAGGAAGAGGAGGATGAGCCTTACTGGCGAGAAGTACGCGGGAGGGGCAAGGCGTTGGGTGGGGGAGGGTTGCATCTTCACGTCGCTCGCGCGCGCCACCACCCGTTGTGATGCCCGAGCCATCACGTCGCCTGTGTGGTAGGGTTTGCTTCCGGGTGTGAGGAGGTGCGGCTTTGATCCAGGCCAAAAGAGGCACGAAATGGCCGTTCCGGGACATTTTCCATTCCAGGCCGCACTTAACCGAACGTGCAATCCAGGCTCGACCAAGATTCATTCTGGGCCAGGCCGATCTGGTTGGAACAGATCGAGTTCTAGGCCATTACAGGTTAAAACGAACGGCCTCTTAAGCAGCTGACTCTAACCATGACACTAGGGCCAATAGTTTCACATCAAGACTGCTCTTTCCGTTGGAAGATAATTACTTCAATACATGCTTAGAAGGATATACATGGATTTACGATATTAAAATCCATCCATTGGCATGTAACACATCATTAGGTCGTAGGGATGCATGTGGGTCCAGGATTTCCCAATACCCATCAGATGTCAAAATAGCGACCAAATCAGGATAATACTGAACAGTAAAATTTAGTATACCTTTTAAAGTACCACTAAGGTGAAACTTGTGACCGGTAGGTTCATCTCCGAACCTCTTTAGGTCAACCGAATTACCTAGTTAATTCGGTTGAACTTAAGAGGTTCAGAGGTGAACCTATGGGTCAAAAATTTTCACCCCTAACAAACTGCCGAGTACTACTAAGTACTCACTGACTACAAAACCAAATACAGTCTGAAAGGAATACATGGGTGCCCTCTTTTTTTTTTATAAACACCCGTAGTGCACCCTATTTTTTTATAAACATCCATAAACAGCAATTATAACAAGATTTGTTACTGATAAATTATGAGATGACGATACACAAAAGAAAATCATGACAATTTATCTCATCTCTAAAAAATGAAGACAATGAAAAAAAAATGTATGGAACTGGGAGGTTACTGTTGATACAGTGACATATAATGGCACTAGCTTTGCACCAAAAATTAACTAAACAATGAAATCTGGAGGGATCGTCTTCAAAATAAAAAGTGAACTGATGAAGCAGAAGTAGATCATTTTCACACAACTCATTGACTAACCTATGACATCATAATTTGGTGACATGGTATTAGATGGAATAACAATCATCGCTAGTTACATAACAGAACATTGTACAATGGATACCCTACTATTACTCAGAATGTATCAATCATGTTACACAAAGTAGTATAACAAAAAAAAGGTAATAGAATAAATAAAGCGCTGACAAATATATGTCAGCTGAGCAAATGCATCAAAATCATGTCATCATAATATCAAATCACTGCTCAAAGCTACAAAGATTCAAAGCGAAAAACAATCAAATAAATCTACTTAATCCCACCTCTTATTATAAGTGGAAAGATTAAAACCAAAACATGACTATAGAAAAGAAAAGGATTGCTCAAAGGCTTCAAGCAATAAAGTCCCACCATGCTTTCAGGATACAAGTTTTGTGCGAAGTTGCAAGATCAAAACACTCTAAAACTCCCTTGTACGGTATGAATACATAGACAAGGATTGTCCTCAGCTATGACAGAGTACAGTACAACTAATGGTCCAAGCTCACCACTCTAGTGGTTAGGAAGATATGACCAGAAAAAGAGAGTATGGAAGACTATTTGAAAAGCCAAAGCACAAGAAACCAAGTCATCGCACCACCCAAACCCCACAAAGAGGAACATGAACCGTCAAACATTAATGGCCTTCAGCACCCATATGGGAAGCAAGGGTTTAGATTAATAGATCATTCACGCACCGTAACTACAAATCCATGTTAACTGAGCTCCTGAGGATTTATGCTACCTTTATGGCAACAAATGATCTTAGGCCACCTTTATGGTAACAAATGATCTTAAGACCAGGCAAACTAAACCAGATTGATAACTGAATTTATTCAGTAGTGAATCTAGTGTCGAAACTAGAACATACAGGCACGTACAATATTAGCTGAGGAATTTCAACGAACTCCCACTTTTGTATTTCTAAAATGACAATAAATTAAGAAAGTGAAATAATTGAGCTCA
The DNA here is from genome assembly GCA_001602275.1 of Zoysia japonica. Classification (NCBI taxonomy): domain Eukaryota; kingdom Viridiplantae; phylum Streptophyta; class Magnoliopsida; order Poales; family Poaceae; genus Zoysia; species Zoysia japonica. Next base: position 284,159 of record BCLF01000050.1, on the reverse strand, counting down.
CCACGCACTAGTCCTCATCATCTTCATCTGAGCTCCCAACATCACTGCTATACTCGTCGCTGCTACTACTCTCAAAGTCGAGCTGAACAGGCTTGACTTGTATTGGTTGCTGTCCTGTTGGCACCACTGGCCGAGCCGAAGTATGTGGTTCTGGCACAGGAGCTTTTGGCTCCTCCACTTTGACACCAGGTACCAGATCTGGCGGCAGCGTGATTGGATCCCCAGGCTTCCATCCAGGGGGTGGCTTAGGCATCTCCTTCAGGAACATAGGTGGCAGAGTGATCGGTAGCGATGATGGTTGTGGAGCTTCGTCCCTTGGTGGTGTCGGCTCAAACAGTGGTGTGGCCTCCACCGCAGCTGTGATCCCCTCCTTTGGCTCCAAAAGCTTCTTGGGCACCCCAACATCCAAATCGGCAAACTGATACAGCTGCGACATTCGCATCTCATTCTCCTGGGGCGCAGGAGGCAACGCCCCCCTCAGAGGCAATCCAGCACCATGCTCTGGTGGTGCGAATGTTGTGTAACTTACGCGGTGAGCATAAGTTAGGATGTCATCCAGTTTTAGCCTGGATTGGAGTGACGCACGGAAGTCGCTGTCCAACATCGACTCGGGGTCGTCAGCCGCAGCGGCACGGCGGGGACGCTTTGGGTCGCGGCGGTAGTCGGCGTAGTCGTCGACGAGGCGGTCGAGCACGTGGTGAGCCTCGTACAGCTTCTTCGTGAAGGCAAGGAGCGTCGCGTCCTTGGCCCGAGCCTCGCGGGCGAGGCGCGCACGCGCGTCTTGCAGGTCCAGGGTCTCTTGCAGCTGGGTGACGGCCTCGAAGAGCTGCGTCTGTAGCGAGTTAAGCAGCGTCAGCGCGTCCTTGGTGGAGGAGATCGGGGGCGGGAGTGGCGCGGTGCTCGACGCCGAGGGGAGGAAGGTGGGAAGCGACCCTCGGTACGCGGCGACCCAAGTGGCCCGGTTGGGCGACAACTCGAACAGGTTGGAGGCGAGCGAGGAGATCAGATGGAGCAGCGATTGTGCGCGCGGGAGCGGCGGCAGGAGCGGCAGGAGCGACGGCGATGTGTTTAGGGTTGAAGCTGCGGTTGCGCCTGTGACCACAGGCAGGCTGCCTTGCGGCGGGGAGGAGGTGGGGTTAACGGGAGCCGCATTGGGAGGGAGCGATGGCGACGAGGCGGTGAGTCCCAGCCTCGCCGGGGATGGCAGATGCGACTGCATCATCTCGGCGGCGGTCAGCGGTGGTGGATGCAGCAGCAGTCGGAAGCGAGGGCTTGGCAAAATTTATTTGTGGGGTTGTCTTCTTGGTGGGCTCCCAGGCCGAAATATTTTATGGGCTCGCAAAGTATGCAATTGGATTTAAAAGCCCATTAGTGTCCACTTAGAAAGCCCTCGCCTCAATTCGACGCTTCCCCAGCACCACTCTTTCGGCGGGAGACGAGCACCGCGCCGCCGCTACTTCCCGCGCAAATCACACATGGCTGGCGGCTCCTCCTTTCCGGTGAGCACACCACAGGCGACGGCGGCGGCGGCGATGGAGGAGATGGAAGAGTACCAGAACTGGAAGAAGAACGCGGCGGTGCTCTACGACCTGGTCATTTCCCACCCGCTCGAGTGGCCGTCCCTCACCGTCCAGTGGCTCCCCTCCGAGTCCCCCACCCGCAGCCACCGGCTCGTCGTTGGCACTCACACCTCCGATGAGGCCCCCAACAACCTCATGCTGTTGGACGCGACGCTCCCGCTGCCACCGCGCCTCGCCGCTGCCGCGGCGGTCTCTGGAGGCGTCGTCCCCGCCCCTTCCGTGTCTGTCTCCCGCGTGGTGCCGCACCGCGGCGAGGTCAACCGCGCAAGATGCATGCCGCAGCGGCCATATACGGTGGCCACCAAGACGTGCGTGGACGAGGTGCACGTGTACCATCTCGGTGAAGGCAACATCAGCACCAAGAGTGGTGCCGATTTCGTGCTCAAGGGGCATGACGCCGAGGGGTACGGATTGGCTTGGAGCCTGTTGAAGGAAGGGTTGCTACTGAGTGGCTCGTATGATAAGAAGGTTTGCCTATGGGATCTTGCCGCTGGGAGTGCATCTTCAGCGCTGGATGCACATCAGGTGTTTGAGGTAATGCCCTATTGCCG
>BCLF01000050.1:260533-281973 GCA_001602275.1 Zoysia japonica | reverse complement strand
TCCCCCCCCCCCCCCCCCCCCCCCCAATGTTGTTTCCTTTCCTTCAGTTTTTCTCACCATATAACTAGTCATTTTTATGGCATATCTTACAATCATCTTGTAATCTTGCAAGATGATGACGAGTCATTTGAGTCTTATGCTAATGCCTAGAGGTCTCACTACGACATGCCTATGTACAATAGTCTATATAAGAAATTGATTTTGGAACCATGTCTATTATTTTATTACTTATAACTGATGTCTGATAAAATACAATTGAAAGAAAACAGTAAGCTTAGCTACATGCAGAGCATAATTAGAGCCTCTCTGCCCTCTCAGCCTCAGGCACTGTTGATATTTATCTTGGATTGATTGCTTCCATGTAAATTTCTCAATGTCTGTATTTTTTTTCTTTTTCGAATATAACCAGCAAGAGCTTTTATGGTAATTACTTCCTCTATTCTTTTATTTTTAATAAAAGGAGTTTAAATTTACGAAAAAAAGAAAGGGGGGAAGGGCCAGTGAAAAGCACAAGATAATTTGCATCGCTTAATTGTTTGATTCCTCCAATTTACAAGTGTCAGCGGTTTTTTATACCCAAACGTGTCATTACTTCTCTCAATATCTGATTCATTTGGCCGTTGGTCCGTGTGCTGCATCGGGGATCTTGCGGTTTGGCTAGTTGGTCAACCAGAGAAAATATTATTTTCTCTGTCCCTGTAGCTCAAGTACAAGCGAAGTCTTGTTCCCGTACCCCTGCTTATAGAAAACTTTTTTACAACTTGGTTACTCATAACGCAGTTTGCCACTGATTTATAAAAAATACTACCAGGATAGCTTGCATTGTCATTTGCAATGAAGGATATTTCTCTTTTCAGTTATATAATTTGCAGTCCACATAGTTTTGAGTGGCTTATGTTCTTTCTGTTGAAATCCAAGAACTATGATTTGGAGGAGTTCTTGACAAAGTGATGATGCTTTGCTGCACAAAATTCTGAAACTCCAGTCTTCGTACATGAATTTATAATCTTTTATGCCATCTGAAGCGAGTTTTATGAATTTTCCTTTTAGGCTGTCAAGTAAACCAGTGTTACGACGCTGCCGATGAGGCGACCGTAGAGGTGAATGAAGTAGCAGATGGGCTCTAGGATTGGAACGCAGGGTGTAGCAAGGCGGTGGATTGTCCTCGTCGCCGGCGGCCGATGAAGCCACGGCGACCGAGGAACAATGCACCCCAACAGGGAGATTGTTATTTCTCAACGACCTAAAACAAGAACTACAGCTGCCTTTATAGGATAGGCGCTGCACAGAAAACAACTAACACTTATCTCTTAATAACAAACTTAAACAAGCTAACAAATCTCCCTTATCTAATCTAGATCCTGAATTCTAGCCACTTTTCTGTTGCTGGACACAGCGGCGCGCATATTTGCGGCCTATGAACGAGTCCACAACAACTAGACTAGTTTCTGTGTCCTTTTTAACGTGTTATAGCTCTCTATGACAAATGGTAGACATACTATCAAATTGGTATCTAATCCTCATATAATAAAACTTGATAGAGCTAAAAGAATTTTGGAAAACATTATCAATTAAACTTCAACTCTCCACTTCGTTCTTTTTCTTTATTCTGTTGGTGTCAATCTTAGATGTCTAAACCTTTTTATATCAATTGATAAATCAGGTTACTCTGCTACAAAGAGCTTTATATGTATCTGTGCTTCATTTTAGAACCTTGGAGGAAAAAAAATCTATTAATTTTATTCTCAAAACAGCAATTTGCACAAGGCCTGAGATATGCGTGCTACTGTCTGTCAGTTACTCATCAATCCTAAAGAACAAATAACCATCATTTTAACTAAAATCAGTTTTTCTTTCTGACAGGATGAGAGTATTGCAAAACTCTTGGGGTGCTTTCCTGATTTTTTCTATTTGACTATTTGAGCAATTGAAATGTGGTGCTGACAAGTGAAACTTTTTAGTTATCCAAAGAAATTCGTGTGCATTGATCATGTTAAAATTTAATTTTGTAACTTGCTGAAACTAGGTGTCTTTGTCGTTTAACATTAATGGATATTCATCACTTTGGTAGTGTAGTGCTGGTTTTCTTTAGGATTGAAAAATTGTGTGACCCTAAGCGTACCCTTGCCTCTTTATTTCAGTCAGATGAACTAATTACTCAAAACGAGGGTCATGTTTTAGAAACTAATTCATTTGTATCAGCTAAATTGGATTTTATAGTCACTAATTATTACCCTTAGTTTTATAACATGTTTTTTTGTCATGAAGTAAAATGTATAACAAAAGCTCCTATGTCAATTATGATGGACAATATTATAATTGTCATTAGTAGCAATTATGCCATATTGTGGTTATATTTTATTAATGTGTCGCCTAAGAAATAACTAACCAATGTCATATACAAAATTGGAGAGAATCAGTATTTATGTGCGATAGCATTTGCTAAGCATGTCTGGAATATCTTATCTGTATAACATAAGGAAGTGCTGCAAGTGCAGCTGTCACTTTAATTATGTATTAGTAGGGTGACAATGTTAACCATCTGTCTATGTTCTCAGTTTTATGGATATTTGCTTTTGCAGGCTCATGAGGATCTTGTTGAAGATGTTGCATGGCACTTGAAAGATGAAAATATATTTGGATCTGTTGGTGATGACTGCAAGTTGATGATGTGGGACTTGCGTACAAGCAAACCAGAACAATCTATTGCTGCACACCAGAAGGAGGTAGCATATTCAAACCTGATGTTGAGCTCTTGATGTGTTCCTTCTCACAATTACCCTTTCATTTGCACATTGGAGTGGTATATAAAACAAGTTTTATAAAGCTTGATAATGCCTGCTCCTGTTGTCTTGATTCGGTCATTAATCATTCCCATCAAATAGCTTTGGCCTTTTTTTAATATTGGACATTATATGTTTTCTGTTTCTACAGTGATTATTAAATTTTGCTGGCAAGATAATTTTACATTTCAAGATGAATCAAAATATGAAATTACACACGCAATTAAGTTATATTTGGTACTCTGTTTCGGTGATATCAGTTGGTTGATGCTTATTTGGACCTTGCAGTTTGCTTATGTATAATATTCCATGGATGTCTGTTTATAACGTGCATGGATTGGCTTGCGTTTCCAGGTCAACTCTTTGTCATTCAATCCATTTAACGAATGGATCTTGGCTACTGCATCTGGAGATGCAACTATTAAGCTGTTTGACTTGCGGAAATTATCAAGAAGCTTGCACACTTTCGACAGCCATGAGTATGTACTTATCTACTTCAGCCTCTTTGCTTCAGTTCTTGTTTCCTACACTGTCGCGAAAGTGTATCCTAGTCAGTTTTGTAGATGAATATACAGTATTATTTTACCTCTTTGTATTATCATGATGTGGCGATAGTATATCTGATATGTCACTGAAATCGATGGGTCAGTGGGCAACAAAGTATCATAATGGGGCAGTGGCGGACTTTCACAAAAGATCCGTTATTTATGGCACTCTTTTCTGGCACCATGTATCTGGTCTATACCAAAGATGATTATCTTTTTTATCCACTCAAATTTCTTAGTTTCAAAAGTTTGCGTTCCTGTTAGAAAGTGATCGACTAATTAATTTAGGGCTCCTTTGGCAGAGTTCCACAGAGCTGATTCTCAGATAAAATCAGGAAAGCTTTACCAAACACCATTTTTTTTTAGGAAAAGTGGTTCTTGGTTCATTCTGTGAAGTTATGAAATTAACTAAGGGTTTGGGAGCTCAAAAAAAAAAATAGATTCCCCGAATTCTGTGAAGTGAATATTTGTCCTGATTACAAGAGTCTATCTTAGATAACCAAAGAGAATCACTTTCAGCAACATAATCACTTCTCGTCACAGAATCACTTCCACAAAAGCTCTGCCAAAGGGGCCCTTGTACTCTCATGCACTGAAGCGCATTGTATTAGTCCACATGTTTCTTCAACACTGATTTATGTAGCCTATCGTTCTTTTTTCTTTTGTGTTTGAAATTTTATGTTGCATAATCTCTCTGCTGTAGTGGAGAGGTGTTTCAGGTTGAGTGGAATCCAAATTTGGCTACTGTGTTAGCTTCATCTGCTGCAGACAAAAGAGTAATGATATGGGATGTAAATAGGTACGTTGAGTCAGATCAGCTCTGAATGTTATATGGTATTTATGGTTATATGCCTCCTTAGTACTACAACATTTGTACCTGCAAATGTCATGCCTTGCAGAGAAAACAGGACACTACTCCATTTTAAGTTGTTGTCGTAAGGGCAATGATTTTAGTTCAATTCGGAATTAGATCTAGTGTTCTAACATCAATTTGAGAACAAACTCAAGGTCTCTGTAAGTAAAAAATTAAAACATTCACTGACTGAGAAAAGGCTAATCTAATTGTGACAGGAATTACGTTCTGGAGCTTTTAGGTCTATTAACTCATGTGATTTAGTATATTTCACAATCATTGAATCATCTGTAGTTTGTTTTATGCTTATCTGTTCATCAGCACAGATCCTTATTAAGTTGAAGATTTATAGTACTAGTATATTTTGGTCTTCTGGTAGCATCTTTGCTGACCACCTATCCTCTTTTTTTTTCTGGCTCACCCTGTCTTCTGTCCTACAGAATTGGAGATGAGCAGTCGGAGGAAGATGCAAATGATGGGCCACCAGAGCTGCTGTTCGTCCATGGAGGCCACACAGCCAAGATATCAGAACTGTCGTGGAACCCGAGCGAGAAATGGGTCGTTGCTAGCGTGGCTGAAGATAACATCCTGCAGATCTGGGAGATGGCAGAAAGTATCTACAGCGATGACTATTATGCGCAGGACAATGACTGTCCCGCCGCTTGAGAGAAAACTGTTTGTTCTGTAGATCGTTCACTGGGAACGGGGATCGTATGCAGTAAACTTGTAGGATTCTAGATACTTGTGTCATCGTTTGACGCCTCCATGTTTTGAATTAGCGGTTCGTTTTAGTTTGATGTTTCACCTATTCTGATTATTGTCAGATCGAGGTTCTTTTTTTTTTGAATGTGACCAGTTATCTTGTTCCTGTGACCGGTTGATAACTCGCGGAGTGGTGAGCAACGATGCTGCCAGTAGCATCTGAACTGCATCTGGAAAGGAATGCTACAAACCCTTGGCGGGCGTCTGCTCCCAGGAACTTGCTTCGCACCATATCAATCATTCTAACCCTCTGATTAGGGCTGAAACGATAGAAATTTCCTGTTTCAAGCGCATTTTGTTTACTGTTTTTGATAGGCGGAGAAAAATGGAAACGATAATGAAAATGGTATGATATTTTTTTCCAATGTTTTGGTGGAATTTCATTTTTAGCGGATTTTTTCTTTTTTTTTATCGTTTTGCTTAAATACGGCAACGAGATCTCATTTGAGCATGTTTTATAAAAAATAAAAATTAAAAATTACGAACTAAACAACTTTTTATTGGATAATGTTGTTTCGTATATTGTGAATTTAATTGTAACTTGTACTTATATATATTATAAAATTTGAATTATATCATAAATATTCGAGACATCTTTCTTGGTTATCGACTGTTTTATTTTGTTTTTAAACTTTGTGTTTATCTGTTTGTTTCTGTTTTCGGTTGTTCCGTTTTTATCTGATATTGTAAATATGAAAATGAAAATAATTGAGATATTTTTTCGAGTATTTCCGTCCGTTGCAAGCCCTACCTCCGATTCACCCTCTCCTTTCGGGACGCTGTCCGCCTGTCACGATCCAACGCGAGAGGAGGAATAGGCGAGTCCCACAAAGGTGTGGCCCGTGTCGCCTTCCCGTCCCGTCGCCACATGTGCCGCTGACCGACGTCCATCTCCGCGCGCGCCCGCTACCATGCATGCAACTTGGTTGGGAGTACCGCATCCGTCTCATTGACAACGAACACGACGTCGTCGTTGGGAAGCAAGCACACCTGACCATGACGCCTGTTCATTTATATTAGAGTGTACTTAATAGTTTATTGAAATAATCATGCTGTTCTAAACGATTTCATTTTGGGGATGGAGGGAGTACGCACTTAGAGATGTCTAAGTGTTTTATAATCTATATATACCATTGAAATGCTAAGAGCTCTTTTAAATAGACAAAGGGATGTTGGTTCATATCATAACAAGACAAGAATTCGATAACAACTTTTGATTTAAACAAGAAGTATAAAAAGAATATCGGCAAACAATATGACCCTGATTACCATCATCTACTAAAATCTCACTAATTACTTTAAAATTGAATGATATAGTAATTAATAATTATTGGATAATTTTTGCCTCATAGGAGATAAAAAACAATCTAAGCCGCCTTGAGATCAAAGCAAATGAACAATTCACAATCATTGGGTCTATTTTAAAATCTGTCTACTATAATACTCCATCAATCCTCAAATAAGTGACATTTTGAGGTTTGGGCATAGGGATTAAGGCTCTGTTTGGAATGCGAGAATTTTTTTAGTTCCTGTGTTTTTCCTGTGAAATTCCTATGAGATTTCTATAAATTCTATGCTTTCTAAACGAGGTCTAAGGAAAGAGGAATAGGTAAATAGCGCACTAAAAAAGAGAAAAGTGAAGCAGAGTGATAGAGAGAGTATTGTAAGACACTCTTTTGTGGATAAATTTTAAGTCTCATATTAATGATAGTACTATTTTGAGGATGAATGGAGTACAATCTAGGAGTATTTATTACTCTCTCTGTCTTAATTTATAAAGTGTTCTAGCCTCTTTCATTTTTCTAAATTATACGCCATTCTCACTTTCACTTTTTTTTATTTCCAATATTCCTTTATCTTTATCTGTTTCCTCATGTATTCACTGCAATCCGCTTTCCTTAATTCTTGTAATCACACCTAAAATGCTTTATAAAGTGGGATGGAGAGAATGTCTTAATGTATACTCTCGTATACTTTCTCTATTTCATCTTACATGATGTCTCTAGCTGTGGGCATGTTGTTTAAGAAAGCAGGTACTCTGGTAAATGGCATCATCTAAATTGAGAAACGTGTTTAGTGCTAAATGTCATGTAAAATAAAATGAAGTAATATAACAACAATTTACCATATTGTGTCTTACCCTAACTTCAGCTGGTATTCTCGTGCCCCCCTCTATGAGATCATTCTCCATCTGGGAGAAGACATGTACAGATGCTATTGATCTGCCCAGCACCAACCCCATAGATCAAGAGGTGGTTTGCACTCTAAAACACCGTTTTAACATATTTCATAAAAATATCATAAGAACTTTACATGAATAAGGTAATTTCACGGTTAATATGTACGTTCACGGCTTCACGCGTCCAGTGCAGTGTAGTACAGTAGTACTCTGTAGAAGTATAGCTGCTTGCAAGTTGGGGCGCTAAAAAGAAACTGTACAGTAACTGTGTCCGTGCAATGCCATGCAAGTTGCTACTGTAGTAGGAGTACTGGTCTGAACCTCAAGCTCGTGGCGCCGGTTGCTGCCGGTCAAGAGTCCTGCCGATCGCATGCAAAACCAACCGGCGAGACGAAGACGGCCGCGTCGTCGGCGCCCGTACGCGCGGGCGCGTGTTGCCGAGGAAAAAGGGCGCAAAAGGCATCAGAGAGCAGTCCTGCGCCCACGCACGAGCGGGCGGTCCGCACGGTGCCTCGCCTCGCCGAGGCAGCCTCCCTCGCTGCCTCCCACCCACCGTCGCCCCGCGCCCGCCCGCGCCACTGTGGGCGCTCCCTGCTCTTGAACAGAGGTGACGCGGCTTCCGCGGCCGCACGTACGTACCGCCCGCTTCGCTCTGCTCGCCACCACGGGGCCGCGCTGATCTCAGCTGCGCCGTGTGGTCACGCTCGTGGTCGCCGTCGGCCATCAGTCCTCCTCCCTCCCCCTCGCCTGCAGCTCTGCAGGCTTCAGTGGCCCCCGTGCCAGTGCGCCACGTTACGCTGCCGCGCGCGCGCGCGGTGAAGCGCGAAGGCAACGTCGTACGGGAGCGCCCACGCCGCCTAGCTACAAGCTTCGCCGTACCAGTAGAGCATCTGCTATGGTTTTTTTCCTCCCGGCATGATCCACGTCGTGTCGATCGATCACCCGATCATCGGGGCAGGGAGGGGCGAGGTGCGGGTACCACGAGTGTATGTGCCGCGCTTTAATTGGCAGTGTACTAGGCGGCACCAGGACGCCCAAATCGAGGGAGGCAACTAAGCTTTGTGGCGCCACCGCCGGCTCCGGTCCGGCGGCTTCTTACCGCGCCCTTTCACGTGTAGTACTCGATTGCTGGTCGCTTTGCTTTCCAACTCTGGATACGAACACGACGTCTACAGTTCCCACGGATACTGGTCTTTTGCCTTTCTTGGTGACTGCCGAATCTGCGCAAATTGGTTTTGACCATGCTAAACCAACTGAAAATACTTCTTTTTTCCCTGAGAATTTGAAACAGTACCGAGAACCATACTTTTATAGTAGAAGCAGCTCTCCGCAGCTCCAAAACAGAAGGTAGCATTCCAGGTTTGTCTTAGCTCGGCAGCACGTACCCGATAGGAGACCGAGCCCGGGCACGGTTTTAGAAACCAGTGAAAATCAACCGAATAACCAATTTTTAAGAAAATTATTCAATTCGATTTTTTCTATTAACCAATCGGTTTCGCCACTGTTGAAAACTGTAGAGTCACCGATTTGTAAAACCCTCCCATCAGCTCGTAAAAATCGACCCAAGGCAAAGGACGACGGCACCCCACGTGATGCTATTGCCCTGTACTGTGACCATAGAAACTTGGACAGCGCTCATCGTCCTGGATCCTGGTGCCACCCGCATCCCACGAAAAAAGAGAGGCGCCGATACAGCAAACCCTTCTCGAGAGATTCGCCCTGCGCCATGCGAAAAAAGGCGACGCGGCCGGAGGCAGAGTCCAGCAGCACTGGCGACGGAACCGAGCGCGACGGCTCTGCCTGCTTCTTCAGAGATCGACGATTTACTGGCAAATTTGTTCTCTGAGCCGCTGGATCGTCGAGGAAACTCTTCCGCTCGCGTTGGTCAGGCCCAGATTCCGACGGAGAAATGCTTGTTTGTGTCGCTTGCTTGCTTGCTGTGCCCCCTGCCCGGAGACCGGAGCAACGGTACGGCGCAACAGGTGGGAGCCCGTGGTTTTTTATATAGGCTCCGTGCGGTCGGTAGTGCTGTGGATGACGGAAGTCGACAGAGGGGCGATTCAAAGGCGCACAGCACAGTGTAGCTTTTTCTCAAATTTTTTTACTGTATTAGATGCGCCTCACGAATTTTCTTTTCAAAAATGTCATACGTACATGCATTTGGATACAACTATTGTGTGTCGTGTCAGAATAATCCCGATAAAGCACCTGATCCCGCTTCTTTCGTCTCCTACCTAGCCCATCTGTTCATGAAATTGGTTATCGTTTCAGATCCATGTGTCGTGCTCACAAGTTTTCACCACCATGGTATCATTAGGTTTTTTTTTTTCGACGATGGTATCATTAGCTTTGAAGTGTCGTGGTATCCTTTTGCATTTTTTATAGCGATGTGAATTCGATAGTAACAGAGCGTGCTTGAGTGAAGCTAAGAGCGCGTTCAGAAACGTTGACTGCAGTGGTGCTTGTGACTGCGTCGCTTTCACTTTACTATAGTAAACTACGCTGGCTCGACTAAAACCAACATATGTGCAGCAATCGCATCGAACAGAACCTAAGTAAGGTGATTTTAGGATGGTATATAGGACACCCATCAGCTCCTAGGCTATTTTGGGATGGAAAACACTCCTACGCTAGAATAGCCTCACGATACTAGCTACACGAGGAGGAGTTGAAGTCGTTTGGAGCCCAGTCAAACGCACCATTGGTAACCCATTTTCTTTCCCCCGTTCTTTCAAAATAGAAATTTTAGGGGGAATGTGAATCTTCTTGCTTTACACCTACAATTCAATTAGGCGGTAGGTTTTTATTATATGCACATTAGTTGGGGTGTTCACTTTGAAGTTTCAAGCACCATCTCACTTTATAGGGTTTGATCTAAAAACAACTTTTATCACAATTGAATCCAAGCATTACCCTCAATGATTTATCTTGTTACTAGGAGCTACCCAATTCCTCTATTGACATGCTTTATAGTATTATTATGCAAAGCAAAGATTGTTGCTCAGGTTACAAACAACTGTTGTTTCTAATATACTCCCACTGCTCTGAAATTGTTGTCGGGGGCTAGTTCAAAAGTTTTCGAGCTAGCCGTTGACAGTAATTTCAGAACTGAGTGAGTATAATAGATACTACATGATGCGATAACATTTTTTTAATTAAAAAAGAACCTCTCTGCAGTCCAAAAACCATTTCAAACAGAAAACCAAGCTCTAAAAGCATTAAGCTTTAAAATAACCAGGACCAATTCTTACTAGGAGCTCATCCCCTGGGCTTAGATGGATAATTCTATTTTGAAGAAAATTATTGCACTCACTGGAAAATGGATGGGGTTAAAGTGAAAGGACTACTTTAGAAGAAGAAAAAAAACCTTTTGACCAAATAATATTCTCTTAGGACACCTGAGAGTTCGTGGATTAAATAAACTTAAGCCATGATCTAAAATTCTAGATAACCGGATCCAGAATAAAACCTATTATGAACTCAAACGATCTGTATTAGGCAGAAGCATTTGCTAAAATATGCAGTATCCATAAAAAAAAATCTCCTACTATAACTGATTTAAGACAATTAAGCTATTTGTATTTATATTACTACTACATTTTAGCCACTATAGCCTGCAATAACCTCAATTAGCTTCCACTATTAGCTGTTTGAGATGATATTTACGAGACTAGTACCAAATATCTTGCCTGCTATTTTTTCCTAGGCCAATCTTTCAATAGTAGTATTACGTTGGAGTATTAAAAATATCTTTGCCCACTATTTTTCCCTAGGCCAGTATTTCACTGCTGGGCGGAAGACTTGGAGGTAGGTATTTGGATGGATCTGTTTCGGGAATCAATTTCGCGGTGGTAATAACCATCTGATAATTTCATAGAGCTCTTCAGAGGTTTCAGGACATGGGAGTACCAACATAAACTGTATCTAACACACGGGTCCCATGGAGCTGTGCGTCGCAGTCAATCATGGAGCGGTTTAGGCTGATCATTGAGTCTAGGACGAGAAAACGAGGCGCAGGCGAAACCTGAGCGACCCTGGCCCCTGGGTGATCTGGCGCACCGGTGCCAATTTGACCAGTGCCGAGTCTCGCTCACCAGTCAACAGTGAAGCCTCTCTCTCGCGCGCGCACACACGCAGCGGCACTGTGAGAGCTGAGAAAGATTTGTGGCTCGGCCGGCCCCGGGCTACAAAGCCGGCCGGCCCCCTCCCCCTGTGGCCCTGTGGGGCGCCACTGCGTCCCAAAACAAGCAAGAAGAAAGGAAAGCCCGACCGACCGCGCGCCGACGCGATGGCGGCCATGGACATGGACGACGACGAGGACATATGGGCCAACACCAGCAGCCCCAGCGCGTCCCCGCCGCAGCCCGCCGGCGCGGGCTTCATCTCCACGCAGCTCAGCCTCAACTCCCAGCTCCACCTCCTCTCCTCCGCCGCCGCGCACGGCGGCTCCCCGCCCGACCGCTCCGGCGGCGACGGCGTCTTCGCCGCGGACGGCGGCATCCGCCACCACGTCGTGGGCTTCGGCGGAGGCGCCTTCCGCAATGCCTCGGCGGCCCCGGCGCCGTCTTTCTTCCCCTACGGCCTCGACGCCGGCGCAGGGCGCGGCGCGCTGGAGCACGAGATGTGCCTCGGCCCCGCCGGCGCCGCCTGGGGCGGCGCCGTCGGGGGCTCCGACCGCCGGAAGAAGCGCATGATCAAGAACCGCGAGTCCGCCGCGCGCTCCCGCGCGCGCAAGCAGGCCTACGTCCGCGAGCTGGAGAGGGAGGTGAAGCTCCTGCAGCAGGAGAACCAGAGCCTCCGCGTCAAGTACGAGCAGGTACGCCGCGCGATCGAACGAAATCTCGCCACAAATCACTGCTCAAAGCTCGCGCCTTTCCTTTTCTTGATTGATTGACGGATCGATCGATCGATTGGGCAGCTGAGGGTGTCCGTGGAGGTGCCGGTGAAGAAGACGCTGCGGAGGTTGCCCTCTGCGCCATTTTGAGCCAGGAGCAGATCGAAGAAGCAGGTTGCAGAGTTCCTTCTTGGTGGTAAAATCAACGGTGACGAATTAGTGAGTACTGCTGCTGCAGCTGCTCTCGCATAGCTTATGTATGGATCAACAATTCGGCATGCCGCAGTCCTTCAGTCATTACTGCTGCTCCTACTAAAGCCTTGTTGCAACTCCATCTCCATGTACATAGTTCAAGCTGCTCTCTTGCTTAATTTTCCTCTAGGACTGAGCATTAGCTTTCGCCTTAATCGATCTACGGATGTGTAGAGTGGCAGCTGCCTTGCCTAGTTAGAGGAGGCTGCCGCTTGCTGCTACTCCTCCATATGGTACTAGTACTACTTATAGTACATGTCAAATTTGTGCTTGTCGCATGAGATTAGGCAGAAAAGTCGATGAGCTTGCTTGTACAAATGTGGTAACTATTGCATCGTAGAACAATGACAATTTAGGGCGGAAGAAAAGTGGGGGGAAGAACAGGAAACCTCTCTGCTTGCTTGCCGCTGCTTATCCCTTCGTCGCCTCGTTATATCGTTGCGTCGTTTGCTCGCCTGTCGATTGTAGACAGGGAGGCGCGGCGCTTTATTTCAGAATAGTGCTTTCGTTGGCAGTTGATTGAATATTTGTCACGGAAGTCGCTTTCTTTCTTTCATCGTGTCTCTCGGCTCATAGCCAGCCCAGAGAGCTCGCATCCTGAAGGAGCGTATCTTTTATGCCCATAATGTTTCTGCTGAAACGGGAAGGATCAGTGCCGGCTAAGTTGCTAGATTTTCGTAGATGTCCTCGTTTACGAAATGACTTCTCTCTGTCTGATAGATCTTATTTCCCCGTATATCGAACGTGACAAAGCAACGTCTAATGAAATGAAAATTCACCATGTCGTGGTAGTATGTACAGAGTGCGAATCTACTGATGTAAAGTCAATAGTACCGTGGCCACTACCATGTAGGGATGCTGATCCCTGTGGTCCACCAACCAGTGGCTGCGGTACCACTGCTTTTACAACAGTCGATTCACACCCTCGAGTACGCATGGGAGAGGTCACGGAAAGAGAGAAGTCCGGTTCCTTTTGGCGACCCTTTGATGAAGAAAAGTTTGCGGGTCTTCAATGGCCCAAGGGGCGTTTAATTTTCAGCGAAATATTCGGGGACGGGATCACATTCTCTTGCCCTTTTTTTTGTATCTTTCAGAAACAGAAAAAGGTCGCGCAGCTCTCTGGCTCACATCTCGTGATGTTGAATTTTCCCACCACCTCCTGCCGCGAACGCAGATCGCGATATCTTGTTGGTGGACTGTAATCTGGTGGTCCATCCTGTAATTTCTCTGTTTAGATAAGACTGTCTCCATTATTCTTGGTGATAGGATGTGTTGTCGCGTAGGAGTAGCTTGGATCCTAAACTAATGCTCCCTTTCGCTTTAATGGTGGGGGAAGCTCCAAACGGAAAATGGCAAAAGTTAGGGCACCACTCCAATAGCAATCATATACTCCTACCCTCCTCCATCATCACCTTTGCTACGAGGATGTTGAAAGTTCAAGCCCTACACACCTAGTTGGGAAAAAACAAACTTTTTTGGCACTCGGTGGATTTTGATCACGAAAGGGGCTTGCTCCCCACTTTTTATTGTCGTATTGTTTTTTATTTAGAATCAAGAGCAACTTCTTCATTAATCATAGGGATTACAGTCTAGCTGTAAAAGATATGACTACTCCAAGAATAAGAATCCTTATTTTATATTGCATATTGGAGACGCCCTGCTTACATTACGATTTACATACACAAAATTAAAAAGATGAGAAATTTAAACTAAGCTCTTGAATATTTGCCAAAATATTAGCAATTTCCAACCGATACTCATCCTTTGCATTCCAAGAGTCCACTGGCAGTTTAGAGTCTGTTTCCAGCATAATTTTTGCATTAGTCATTTCCACTGGCGAGGCCAAGACAGCACGGTATGCTTTGCTTCAGCAACTAGCACTAATGAATTAGAGATGGCAACGGATATTAGTTCATTCTACCCATATGCACATGTAACTGGATGAAGATCAGGAATCTTGATATTGGACACCTTCATGAGTTCAGTCCAGAGCACAAGATTAGGAGGCGATCAATATTTCAACAAGGGGCGGAGCTACTCCCTACATCTCAAAATAAATATTTTTTTTTATAACTTCTAGACATCACGTTTTACCATTCGTCATACTCAAAATTGTGTTAAAATACAAAAACAAACAAGTCATGCTTAATGTATTATTAATAATGAAATAATTCACAGTAAAATACACATATTTTTATAAAATTTTTGAATAAAAATTGATCAAACTTGATTCTTGAAAGTTAAAAATGATATTTGTTTTGAGATAGAGGGAGTAGTCTTTTTCATCAGCGTCAACTGATTTGATGACGTTTTCTCAGCTTCAACTCCTGTTCAACTAAATAAGATCCACGACAATCGACTACATGCCATTTCCACATGAACGCGCTGGCCTATGTGAAGTAACAATTCCTGGTAACAATGTCCTCAGCAGTCGACTGACGAGTAAAAGGGTCTCTGTTCAACAAGATGTGCTCAGCCAAGCCAAGGACCCGAGTGCCAAAAAATTAACCGTACGAATTGGGTTGGCCCAGGCGAAAAAGCCGTGATTCCTCTGCCTTCGTCGCGGCCACGATCATTTCTGGCCGGCAAGATATCTCATAGAACTACTTCGAGATGATGTTTGATGCACCATGTGTACTTTCGTATATGTTCACCGTGGTACTGGCCGCGAGGAAAAAGAAAGGGTTCGCCTTTGCCTCGAAGGGGATAAAGCCGTGGCAAATCTGGCGCGGCTTGCAAAAACAAAGATGCAGTGTTGCCTTTACGTGTCTCTCTCTCCTTTTATCTCGTTTTTTCCTATCAACGTGGTATTCAACAAATGTGCACCTGGTAGCACTGTAGCACTGCCTTCAGATTTGATTGGTGACGTTGGGAGGGAGTACTTTTGTTGACGAAAAAAAAAGTTTGGACGAAACAAATTTTAATGGCAGCATCACTGTTGCAAAAGCTCTGTTTTTTTCTGCTCCATAAAAAGATCATTTTTGTAACTTTTAGAATTCATGTTTGATCACTCGTCTTATTTTAAAAAAATATATGAAATTATAATTTATTTTATTGTGAATTATTTTATCATTAGAAATACGATAGGCATGACTTATTTATTTTTATATTTGTAATTTTTTTTGAAAAAGACGAGTGGTCTAATGTGATTTCTGAAAGTAAAAAAAAAATGATCTATGAGGTAGTATCTGTATACAAGATGTGACAACTCAAAGCTGGTTGGGCTACTGTGCAGTGAACGAACAGCGAACAGCATAAAATTGAACTGTGCGTTAGAATCGTTACTATGATATGCATGCTATTGGCAAATTACTAAATTATAATCTGGAGAATCTTGTGACGCATAGTGACTTTGAAGCAATCCGCCCTTTAGATCCACCTAGCTATATCCTGAAGTGGTGCATAAAAAATTGAGCGCAGAATCCGAGCGCGCGAGCTTCACCCTCAAGCCAGCCTCAGGATTTGTCACCAAAGAAAGAAATCGATGAAGTGGTCTCGAAAGCTTATGTTTTGTGTCTCGATGAACGCCGGACTTACTCCTGTTCAGTGGAACAGAATCGTGCGTGGAAGGACGCCGGTCCGGTTGCGGTGAGGACTAAAGTACACCGGTACAGACTGTACAGTAGTAACCAGGGTCGAAGAGGCGAGGTGAGGTGAGCGAGGTGAAAAAAGCAGGGCGGGGCAGGCGTCTCGGGTCCCCGGGTACGCCGTGGCTGCATGCGCGCGTACGTGCGTACCGCGCGGTCAGGCCCCGGCGGCCGTCACAAGAAAGCAGAATATTTGACGTGTCGGACGCCGGGGCCGCGACGTACGCCCGGGCAGCGCCCCGCTGCGGAGTGTTGTTATATTTTCTAGGTGTTTAGGTGTTTAGAGGGTAGATTTGAGAGTTTTGTTTCGGTAATGAATCTGTGGTTTGAAGGTGGTCAATACCTTCGGATCCGATCATCGGAATCATGAAAGACGATCCGATCATCTGGCTTTTGTTGGTGTGGTCCTCTGCACTTAGGCAGCGTCGGTCGGTGAAGAGGGCAGTGGCGTAGCAGTCACGGCGACGTCGTTGATCTCCCGGTGACGGCGGTGGTGCTTTCTGTCGGCACAGCGTCCTCTTACAGATCGGGTTTAGGGTTTGTTGGTGGGGTGCGGCGGTACGGATGAACTTAGGTCTGAGTCCCGACCGGCCCCCCACCTCTATTTATTGTGACGCTGGCGACAGAGGCCCACCAGTTATAATGGGCTGGGCGCCTCTGATCAGGGCGCGATTAGGTCAAAGGCCCATTAAAACCGTTGGGTCAAAATGGATGGAGATCAATTTCTAATATTCTCCCCCTTGATCTCACTTTATACTTTTATCTTTATTACATTTTAACTTCACTCATTCCATTACAGATTAATGCATAGAACTGCCTCATCGTCACGGTCAATCGCCGATAGACTTAACAGCTACAATATATTTTTCTGTTCTGAAATAGTTACTATACACTTTGCGCCATCTTTTAGTTCAGAAATCACAGGCTTTTCCTTAAACCCATGCCGGTACCATATTCAATAAATACTTTGGGTGGTAAGCCTTTAGTAAGCAGATCCGCTAGCATCTTTACGGTGCTTATATGCTCAAGACTTATGATTTGATCTCGAACTTTATCTTTCACAACATAGTACTTTATGTCAATGTGTTTGGCAGCACCACTTGACTTATTGTTGTGTGCATACGTTACTGCAGGTTCGTTATCGCAGTACAACTTAAGTGGTCTATGTACGTCGTCAACCACTTTTAAACCGGATATGAATTTTTTAAGCCAGTTCACTTGCCCCGTAGCCTCATAACATGCTACAAACTCGGCATATATTGTAGACGATGTAGTGACGGTTTGCTTTGAGCTTTTCCACGAAATAGCTCCTCCGCGAGAGTAAACACATATCTGGATGTAGACTTTCTATCATCTCCCGCATAATCAGAATCTGTATACCCCACTATATGAAGTGAATCTGATTTTTTGTATGTCATGATGAGGCCTTTTGTTTCTTGCAAATAGCGCAAGACTTTCTTTATCAATTTCCAATGGTCTATTCCAGGATTGCTCTGGAATCTGTCAAGTAACCCGGTAACAAATGGTAAGTTAGAGCGTGTACATACTTGAGCATACTGTAACCTTCCGACAGCTGAAGCATATGGAACCGCTTTCATTTGATCGATCTCATATTGGTTATTGGGGCATTGAAAATCCCCATATCTGTCGCCCTTGACTATAGGTGCAAGTGATAGACTACATTTATGCATACCATATTTCTTTAAAACTTTCTCTATGTATGCTTTTTGTGACAGTCCCAATACCCTTTTCTTTCTGTCTCGGTGAATTTCGATTTATAGAACGAATGAAGCTTCACCAAGATCTTTCATATCAAAATTTGAGAACAAAACCTTCTTTGTCTCCAGTAGCAGACTGACGTCACTACTAGCTAGTAGGATATCATTCACATATAGGATTAGGAAGATAAACTTCCCATCTTTGAACTTCGAATAAACACAGTTGTGATCAATATTTTCTTTAAACCCAAATTTCTCTATGGTGCTATCAAACTTCAAGTACCATTGTCTTGAAGCTTACTTTAACTCACACATCGATTTTTTGAGACAGCATCCCAGTTTTTCACTCCTTCCATGACAAAACTTTTCGGTTGTGCCATGTAAATATTTTTCTTCAAATCCCCATTAAGAAATGTTGTCTTTACATCTATCTAATGTAACTCTAAATCATAATGAGCCACTAGTGCCATTATGATTCTGAAGGAATCTTTACATGAGACCGAAGAAAAGGTCTCATTATAATCAATCCTTTCTCTTTGAGTAAACCTTTTTGTCACAAGTCGCGCTTTATATCTTTCTACATTCCTTTGGGAGTCGAGTTGTCTTGTAGACTCATTTACAGCCTACTGTTTTGGCTCCTTTATTCTGTATATTTTTTGTTTGAGCCTGTTCTTGCTCCCCCTCATCTGTGGCAATGAGTTCTATTGGATCCTGAGGAACAGGTCACTCGTTCTCATTCATTGTTGCTACAAAAGGAACAATAACAGGTGCTTGCACCACAGTATCTCGCACTGTCGGTGCAGCGACAGCAGGTAGTATAAAGAATGGCTCTTGAATCATTGGAGTGGGCGCATACACCCGCTTCTCTTCAAGGTCAATCTATTAAGCTAACATGCTCCCCCTTATCATCTCATCCTCTAAGAAGACAGCGTGTCTCGTTTCTATAAACTTTGTATGTCTGTGTGGACAGTAGAAACGATAACCTTTTGACTTTTTTAGGTAACCAATAAAATGGTAACTTACTGTTTTGGTATCAATCTTCTCAATGTTTGGGTTAAATACTTTAGCCTCAGCTGGGCTCCCCCACACTCGTAAGTGGTTTAACGAGAGAACTCTACCTGTCCACAATTCGTACGGTGTTTTTAGCACCGATTTACTGGGTACTCTGTTGAGAATATGAATGGCGGTTTTTAACGCCTCTATCCACAAACTCAATGGCAATGTGGAATAGCTCATCATACTTCGCACCATATCAATCAAGGTACGGTTGCGTCTTTTAGCTACACCATTTTGCTGAGCTTCGCTCGGTGTAGAATACTAGGCTACTATTCCATTTTCCTGTAGAAACCTTGCAAAAGGCTCAGGAACTTGTCCATACGGGATATGTCGACTGTAGTACTCCCCCCACGATCAGATCGGACTATATTTTTAAATCATGTTAGTTTTCAACTTCAGCCTTAAATATCTTAAATTTATCCAAGGCTTCATTTCTTTCTTTGATTAGATAAATATATCCATATCGAGAGTAATCATCTGTAAATGTTATGAACGAGTCATAACCATCTATACTCTTCACAGAAAAGGGACCACAAATATCCGTGTGAATAATTTGTAGAACTCTTGTGCTTCTTTTTACATCTTTCTTAATTTTTTTTACATATTTTTCTTTAATGCAATCTCGATATTATTCTCAATCTGAGAACTCTAGTGGAGGAAGAATATCATTCTTAACTAGTCTTTCTATTCTCCCCCTCGAAATATGGCCTAAACGACAGTGTCATAATTTCGATGACTCGTCTAGAGTTCTTTTTCGTTTTCTATTTTCATTGATGGACGAGGATTCGTTTATCTCGCACGCAACATTATTATTATCGCATACGACATTCACATCATCACGTAGTGATAGCAAATAAAACTCATTTTATAAGATGGCGAGACCAACACATTCTTTATTAAGCATTATTTCACACTTGCCATTTTCAAAATGACAATCATATCCATCATTATCCAAACATAAAACACTAATCAAATTCCTCTATAGAGAGGGTACATAGAGAACATCTCTAAGTATAAGAATAAAGCCATCAGCTAGCTCTAATGAAAGATCTCTAACGGCTTCAACTTCAGCTTGGACTCCATTTGCAACTTTAATGCATCTTTCTCTTCTTTGCGTAGTTCTCGTCGAACAGAATCTCTGCAATGAATTAGCAACATAAACAGTTGCTACAGAGTCAATCCACCAAGTGGATTTTGAATATTGCACATATAGGGATTCATTTATAAAGGTAATAATGTTCTCACCTTTCTTTGCCATGATCATCTTTAAATAGGAGGGACAATCCTTCTTATAGTGTCACGTCTTCTTGCTTTGAAGACACTGATCTTTGTCTACTGCAAATTTATTCTATTGAGGCTGATGGACAGGGGCTTTTCCCTTGTTCTTTGAGGAGTAGCTGTTGAAGTTCTTTCTTTTGTTATCTTTCACATAGTTGATAGAGCCACCATGTGAAGCTTTAATTCTGTCCTCCTCTTGCACACACATTGCTATGCACTTTTCTAAGTCCCAAGACTCGGGTTGCATATTGTAGTTGATAACAAAGGTGTCAAACTCTTTTGGCAAGGAAGCAAAAATCAGATAGATAAGGAGTGCATCTTTAAGACCTAGATCCATTGGTTTGAGCTTCGATGCCATGTTGCTCATTCTCAGTATGTGCTCTCTAATGCCACCGTTACCACCAGAGTAACTTTCTGTCACAAGTTGTTTAATAACTTGTGTGGCATATGTCTTTGAAGAGCCAGTAAACTGACTCTTTATTCTTTCAAGGTACTCTGTGACGGTGTCACACTCCACGATTGAACTCACAATTGCAGGCTCAATCGTGTTCTTTATCACAGCCATACACTTCATGTTGGCTGTGGTCTATTTTCTATGCTCAAAGTCATAGAACATTTTTAAGTGATCATAGTCCCTCTGTCTGGTCTGTCAAGCAGCCTCAGCCTCATTTTCTTTTCTCACTGGCTCCTCAGGCTCAGTGGGACATGCTGTGGTCAGGACCCAGTCTACCTCAGCCAAGATAAACGCTAGGTCTATCTTTTTATTCTAATCTCCATAGTTGTCACCTTTGAAAGTGGGTATCTCTTTGATACAATTCATTAAGTTGTATCCGCCTGTAAATAAATCAAATAAAGTGAGAATATAATAACAATAAAATTATATGTCTTATTTTCAACGTTGGTAAAAAAATATGACACACAATTTTATATTATACATTAAATCTACATCACCGTTGGCCAGAAATAGAAATAATGCATAAAATATCAATTACAAAAATTATAATACTGTTATTATCAACGTTGGTCAGAAAATAATAATATCATAATTATCTGAAATTTATTACTATTTTTTCAAAATTATCATAATGAAAATAATTTCTTTAAGTACGCAGCGAAAAACACAATTTCTTTAATTTTCAGAAGCATTTACTTTATTTTTCTGTTCTGTCAAAATTATCCCGTTGGTTCAAATTTTAACATATTTAATTAGGTAAAAATTACCTAATTAATCAATTAAAAATGCCTCTGAAAAAAAAGGAAAAACTTTTCTTTTGTGCCGAAATTGAAATTCGGCCTAGCCCATTGGTCTTTTGCAATTCATGCAAGCCAACCTGAGCTTGGGCCGAAAATTCGCACTCCCTCTTGGGCCAAATCTGGCCCATTTATTCATCATGCGATCTGTACCGTGGGATCTAGATCTGACGGATGCGTTCTTTTTTCGGAGGGTATAAAAAAAGTGGAGGTGCTTCCAACCCTAACCCTAATCATTTTCTCCCTCTTTTTTCAGTCTCACGCGTCTCTTCTGGCGGCGCGCGAGGAGCCCGCGCTGCCGCGTGGCTGGTCGCCCGCACTGCCGCCACGTGCCTGTGCATC
>BCLF01000050.1:211142-236304 GCA_001602275.1 Zoysia japonica | reverse complement strand
CAGAGGTGAAATTTTTCTCTTTTTCAATTCAATTTCCTCTAGATTTTGCATTGTAATGTAGTACATTGCATTTTGATTTGTGTTATAGATTTGAATAGCTGGAAAAATGGATAAAAACATATTTGATTCAAGTTTCGGAGCACCTATTGGGTATAAATTTTCTTCCTTTTGATTACAACAAGTAATGTGCATGAATTCATATTTGTGTTTGTGAGGAGTCATGCTTTCGATTCACTTGTAGGTCAATGCGTAGGGAGTTGAGTGTTGTTGTTAAAATAAATTTCTATTGGGTCCTTCAGGATGGGGCTCCTAAGACATATTCCAAAAGGCAAACACTTCCATCAATTATTGTTGATGCTAATAGTTGTGGGCTTATGCAAGTAATTGATCATATAGCTGAGCATTTTATGTGGGGTTCTAAGCAATATATCACTTTGTTTCGCGGATACGAAGATGTTAGTATTCCAATAAAAAGTGATGAGCAACTGCTTGAATTGTTTCAGCTGAATCTAGAGGTAGGAGTGGTGCATATACATGCTCAAATTAAAGACTTTAATGGTCCATTGCAGCTTTCACCTACCAAACGTGCATTACATCTCACATTGAGAGAGTGTGTGATAGAGAAAGTCTTGGAGGCACCATGTACTCCATTACTAGATTTGGATCCTCAAGTTGATCCAACAGATCTCACACAAGCCACACCCACAAAAGAGCCACCCATAAAAAAGAGAGTCACATCCAAAAGACAAGCGCATGATGAGGATCCAGTCGGGATTGATGAAGATGGCATATACTCTGACACTGATTCTCTTGTTGCATTAAGTCATAGCAGGTATGACACTGATTTGGCTGCTTCATCTTGCTCTGACTTTGATTCCACTCATGATGAGTATGATCCTGATGTTGAAATAGTAGATGAGGATGATGAAGACATCCCTGCATTCTCATATGATGTTGAAGATCCATGCATTGAAGTGGGTGTAGTGTTTCCAGATGTGAAGCAGTGCAAAGAAGCAGTTACACAACATGCTATAATTCATGATCATACTTTTAGGCCAACAAGAACAGATAAGGGCAAGTTTAGAGCTGTGTGTAAGAGAGCAGATAAGGGTTGCAAGTGAAAGTTTTACGCTACTACGAGCAAGAACAAATACATTGGGTGTAAGGTAAAATTGTATATTTGCACCTCTATTTGTTTGTTTGCACCTCTATTCTTATATTTTTTGTGTTCTCATATCAATCTTCTTACAGGTGAATATTAATGGTCCAAAGCACACTTGTGGTTCATTCAATAAGTGCGGTGACACAATGCCCTCAAATTCATGGGTGGCTGCTAGAGCTGTTGAGTTTCTTAAGGAGAAGCCATATATGGGACCTAGAGAGCTACAAAAAGAGTTGAAAAAGAAGTACCATATGGAGGTGCCATATGATAAGGTGTTCAGAGGCAAGGAGAAGACACTTGATATCATATATGGGTCATGGGATGATAGCTATGAAATATTGCCAATATATCAAGCTGAGCTTCTCAAATCAATGCCTGCCAGTGTTGTTGAGTTTGATACAGAAGAGCACAAAGGAGAAGTGTGCTTTAAAAGATTCTTTGTTGCTCCAAAGCCATGTATTGATGGTTTCCTACAGGGTTGTAGGCCATACATAGCTATAGACTCCACGCACTTGACCGGAAGATCTAGAGGTCAATTGGCGGCTGCTGTTGCTGTTGATGGTCATAATTGGCTATTCCTTGTTGCATATAGAGTGATTGAGATGGAGTCTAAGGAGAGTTGGATATGGTTTATTTAAAATTTGAAGCAAGCCATCGGTTATCCTACAGGGCTAGCTATTAGCACAGATGCAGGTAATGTAACACCAACTCTTGTTCCTATTGTACTGTTCATTATTTATTGAATTGTTCACTCATCATACTAATATGTTCGTGTAGGAAAAAGACTTGAGGTGGCTGTACATGATGTCTTTCCAGGAGTAGAACACAGAGAATGCATGAGGCACTTGTGAAAGAATATGAAAAAATTCTACAAAGGGTTCTTATTTTCTCAGAACATGTGGGCAGCAGCTAAGAGCTTCACAGTTGACAAGTACAACTATCATATGGGAAAGATAGAAGAGAAGAGTCCTGATGCATTGGGATGGTTAGATGACAATCATCCAAACATATGGAGTAGAAGCAAATTTTCAGAGCAATGCAAGGTAGACTACATCAATAACAACCTCTCTGAGAGTTTTAATAGTTGGGTGTCAAAAACCAAAGATATGCATATTGTGCAAATGCTTGATCGAATAAGGCAAATGATCATAGGCAAGTTTGAAGTGAGACGCAGGATTAGTAAAAAGATGGAAGGAAGAATTATCCCAACTATTATAAAAGCTCTCAATGCTCAAAGCAAGAGTATCAAGGACCATGAAGTGCTAATATGTGGGAATGGTACCGCTGAAGTAACAGTGTCCAATGTTAGGCATGCAGTCGATTTGGGAGAAAAGACTTGCAGCTATAAGGCTTGGCAAGTATGTGGAAGGCCTTGTAGCCACACTTTAGCTGCTATTGCTAAGGTTAGTTCAGAGGTTAACATGAAAGATTTTGTCCATGACTATTTCTCTGTTGAGAGGTTTAGAAAGTTATATGAAGGTACTTTCAAACCAATGACCTCTCAAGAACAATAGACACGTGTTGATCTTGGCTACAAATTGAAGAAGCTTAAACTGAGGAGAAAGCCAGGGAGGCCAAGAGTCTCTAGAATCAAAGCATCTGATGAGCTTGGCAAAAAAAGAAAAAGAAAATGCAGTGAGTGCAATGAGTTGGGCCATACAGCAAAATTCTGTCAAGGAGGCCCGATAGCCAGCCAGAAGCGTAGGCTCTCATCCTCAGAAAATCATCTGGAGAAGGAAGCAATGACCCAATACAAAGATCCAAGTAAGTGGCTGATCTATTTTTGCTGATTTTGGTCTTCATTCTTAGTTACCCTACTGATTTTGGTCTTCATTCTACCTAGTGCAAGTGCAAATATGACAGCAAATACAAGTGGGGCTGCAAGTGCAAGTGCTATAGGTGGTGGAAGACCACCTACTGGACGGGGAAGAGGAAGAAGTAGAGGGCGAGGAAGAAGTGTAACTTCCGGAGGGAGACTTGGTGCATGGTTTGGAATTGAATGACATGTTTCAGCTCTACATGTAACTATTTTGTGACTTTGTTGGACTTACCATGTTGTCTTTTGTTGGACTTGTAATGTTATGTTTGTTGGAGACTTAGCTATTTGCAATGTGGACAACTATGATTTGAATGTGTGATGTTAAGTACATAATTGATAATATCTTGTCTCATGTCTTATGGTTGATAATGTTGTGTTTGTTGGAGAATTGCTGTCAATTTTTTTCTCACAATTGTCTAGTTTTCACAATTTTTCTCAATTTATTATCAAATTTTCACATATTTTTCTCAATTTCTACTATTTTTTGTCAAATTTTCGCATATTTTCTCAATTTTTACAATTTTCCACAAAATTTATCAAATTTTTATGTTTCTATTTACTATAAAAAATAAAAAACTGTTGAATTTGTAATGACTAGAACGAAAGTTACCATGTTTCATACAAATAGGACTTATTTTGCAAAGGGCATATCGGTCTATTTACATATTATTTAACACCGTTAAGTCCTCGTAACGGAACAAGACCTGCCTGCGAGCTCGCTTTCGAAAAAGTGGACCGATTTTGCAAGGTTCAGAAAAGTGAACCGATTTCAGAATTAAGGCTCAAAACATGACCTCTTTTGCAATTGCCCCTTTTAAAATAGAGGGAATAGATTGTTAGAAGTACTACCTTCGTCTCCACTCTTTAAAAAGCATAGTTTTTCTTTTTACGTACGCATAGTAAAATGTCCCCAACAAAGATATGTTATACTACGTGCACATGAAAAATGCACCCAAAATTCTCTTCTTACTAATTTGATAGATGAAATTTCTTCACATACACCCCTTTACAAATCTAACGAATGAGCTCTTCTGAATTTATCAAATCTTGGGCCCACACAGATTATTGTAAGTTAAAAACATAACTAATCGAAAGAAATATTTGAGATCGAAGGAAAGTTGTTGAAAAACAAAACAAATTCGTTCCAAATTTTAATATTAGTATAGAAAAAAAACACGGCCATGCAGCCTTGCGTGTCACGCATGCCAACTTTGTTTTAATTAAAAAAGGCACTAATATTTCCGATGGACAAAATAAAATATTGTTTGTTTCCTCGTGAGATGCTATTTAAACTAGAAAACTACTCCAGAACAACCTATCTTAAAGGGTAATGTTATAATATTTAATTATTTATTAAGCATAACCTGATGATAATTATTGACTCTAAGATAACAAACTTCATTGTAACAATCACAACGAACCGAATGTGAGTATTTCTTTTATTCTTTACTATTTTTATGCATATTAAAAGAAGTTTGTTATTCTGACCATAATGCATGTTAATACATGTGCAAGATGTGAATATACTTAAGAATAAATTTTTGCTGCAGTTATTGAAGCATAAAAATAATGAGTATAAAAAAATATACCTATATTTATTCAGAATTTCTAAATTGCATCAAGTTTTAGATATGATGCATGTAAACTTTGAATTGATTTGTATTTAACCTTTTATGGTCAGAACTCAAATTTTAATATTAATAAATTATTTTCTTACATAGCATTAGCGCGAGTAGCGACATTATAGTATTAAAAAAACACCATCATCATTGTAGAAGAACAAAAGTCAACCACTTATTTCTACTTTTTAAAAAGCATAGATTTTTTTTCTATGTACGGCTTACAAAACGTCTCAAACAAAGATGAGTTAGATTATGTGCACATGAAATGAAAAAATGTATTCATAGTCTGACTGATGAAATCTCGCCACAAATACCCATAGCAAATGTAACGGATCCGGATCTCCGAGATCCTTGAGCCCACAAAGATCATTGTTAGTTAACAAATACAACTACGAAACAAATATATGAGATGCAAAGAAAGGTATTGAAAAACAAAACAAATTCATTTTAGGTTAATTTTAATATTAATAATGAAGAATGAAAAACTTCAAATTTTAATATTAATATATTATTTTCTTATATTAATATTTTTTTTCTTGAACCGTAGTGTTAGCATAGATATCAATGCTTCACATGAGAAGCTTATTTCTAAGATACATTGACTATAACTTTAAGAAATCATTTTTTAAAAATTATTTTTTATTATATATAAATGATATATTATGAAAATATTTTCCATGGTGAATCTAGAAATATATATCTTATATTGATGAAGTTAATTAAATTAATAAAAAAGAATTAGAAAAAATTAAGCGCTAAGCGCTAGGCGAGCGTTAAGCTTCCGCCTAGAGCTTAGGTGTGCCTAAGCGCTGCTTGAGGGTTCCTAAGCGGTATGGTAATTATACATTAAAATGTCCATCCAACCAGTAGTAAAAAGAAAAAAGATAAGAAAAAGAGAGAGCTTCAGTTTAGTGGTTCATCCAACCTATTCAGACCAGCCCACTTAGCCCATCAACTTTTTCCAGCCCACTAAGTCCATCTTTTTCCCTCAGACTCCACCCTCCCTCAACCCCGACACTCCTCCCGTAGCAGCAGCCACCACACCTCTCTCACAGCCGCCTCCATCTTCTCCTCGCCGGCGCGGCCTCTCTCCCTCGGCCATCGCCGCCGCAGCAGCCTTCTCTTCCTCGGGCGCCGCCGCTGCAGTAGCCATCTCCCTTCTTCCCTGCGCATCCGCCGGCCGATCTACGCGTCCACCGTCTGCCTCTCTCTACGGCCGCCGCCTAGGGCTCGCCTACCCCCCTAGGCGAGGCGGAAGGCCGCCGCTCAGCGCTTAATCGCGCTTTAGCGAGCGTCTTTTAGCGCCTATTTTTTTACGGAAAATTTTTAGTAAAAGTCACAGTCAACAAAGCCTAAAAATAGGATTATATTGGAATGGAGATAGTACTACTCCCCTAAAATAAGTGATGTTTTCCATTTTTAAAATCAGTGTTTGACTATTCGTCTTATTCAAAACATTTATAGAAATACAAAATCTAACAAGTCCTATTTAGAATATTTTTAATAATATATCATTTCACAATAAAATAACAATATTTTCACAATTTTTAATAAAATAAATGATCAAATATAGATATCTGAAAATTTGAAATGATATTTATTTTAGGATGGAGTACGTTTGTGTAGTTCTCTGAAATATTGAACCGCAACCGCAAAAACTTCTAACGCGTGACAGCCAGGTTTTTCAAAATTGAACTCCACCAAAGAGAAAGATGCATGGGCGCAAGGACACGAACAGGTAATTTTTTTAATAAAAAAATCTTGCAGCCGTAGATCTCATAACAACCAGCTGTGATAGCATCTAATGCCATCTCTGCACAGAGTCTTCAACAGGAGAGACGATATGGATCAGCTGGGTGCGCCCCCGCCGCATCCAATACACCCGTTCTTGGCTCCGGCTTCTTGCTGCTGGCCCGTCCCAGGCCCAGAATACGGCTTCGGACTCGCTCACATTCCGTGTGGATCCTACCTCTGTACGTTTGTGTAGTTCTCTGAAATATTGAACCGCAACCGCAAAAACTTCTAATGCGTGACGGGCAGGTTTTTCAAAATTGAACTCCACCAAAGAGAAAGATGCATGGGCGCAAGGACAGGGACAGGTAATTTTTTTAATAAAAAATCTTGCAGCCGTAGATCTCATAACAACCGGCTGTGATAGCATCTAATGCCATCTCTACACAGAGTCTTCAACAGGAGAGACGATATGGATCAGCTGGGTGCGCCCCGCCGCATCCCATACACCCGTTCTTGTCTCCGGCTTCCTGCTGCTGGCCCGTCTCAGGCCCAGAATACGGCTTCGGACTCGCTCGCATTCCGTGTGGATCCTACTCTATTCTGCTTACACTTTCATCTTCGCTTCACGTAAAATGGTTAACCCAAGTTATTACTGTATTCCAAAACCGAGTTTTTAAATTGAGCTTCATATCCTCCAACCATCGAGTGGTACTAAACCACTTGTACTACAGTAGCCATCGTGCTACAGTGCTAGTGCGGCTACAGTACTGCTACAGTACTAGGCCTTTTCTTTTTTCTCCTAGGAACCGGATACTGCATTCTCTCGTTTTAGCACTAAACGTCCTTGTTGAGTAAACGTCCTTGTTGAGTAGTAAACCAATTTACTCTTGTCGAGATAGATGTATCAGGATTTTCTCTCTTGGCCACGTCTATACGTCCATTGCCAACGTACCTGCCATGCCGTGATCACGCTGGACCCACGCGCCATGCATACCATACTCGCGCCCTTAGCACGTACACGCCGTGAAACCGAAAGAGTCGACTCTAATACCATTCTGCAACATCTCAAGCCCGAAATACGGCTCTAGACCCGCTCGCACCCCGTGCAAGTCCCACCTCGCAGAATAACTGCTTATGCTTTTGTCCTCCCTTCATATAAAAAAATTAACCCCAGTTATTACTACATTCTAAAGCTGAGTTTTTAAATTGGGCTCCATCTCCTTCAACCATCGAGATGGTACTAAACCACTGGAGCCACAGTAACATCGTGCTACAGTGCGCGTGTGGCTACAGTACTGGCCTTTTTTTCTCTCCTGGGGGCCGAGATACTGCAACACGCCAGCGCAAAGGTCTGCGTCATGACCCACACCGTCATTCGCGCCTGAGCCTGACCAGACCGCACCGGACGAGTCGGTTTCGTCCACCTATAAAGCCGTCGCCGTCACTCCTGCTCCGACCGTTTCATTTCTGTTGGATCCACCCAAACAATACCTGAAATTCTGGATCGCCTCCTCCGCGCCACCTCTGAGACCTCTCTCTCTAGGTCACGCTCACTCCAGGCGTTCGGGTTAACCCGAAATTTTGGGTCGGGTTGTTCGGGTTTTTTGAAAATCGGGTTCTGAGATCCGGTACCCAAAATTAGCACTGAAATTTCGGGTACCCGCCATTTTGGATACACGAAATTTCGGGTTCGGGTTTCAGTAACCTGTTTTACCTGAACAGAGTGAAGCCACAGCACAAGGAGGCAGGGCCACAGGGAGCTGTGCCGTTCGTTCGTCGTGCGAGAGATGGAGTCGGCGACTCAGTGCGCAGCGTGGTGGCGACGTCCCTCGAGAGATGGAGTGGCGGCGACGCGGTGCCCTGCTTCGTGCGACCGCCACCTAGATGGGTTCAGCGCATTGGGCGGTGCGGTGGGGCGGTGGTCCGACGGCAATGTAGGGCGGGCCGTAGGGCGGCGGCCGCGCCTGGAGGTGGCAGCAGGGAGTGGCGTGTCAGGTTGCCGGTCGCCAGGTGCCTGCATGTGCGTGGGTGGGCGGTGGTGTGGCAGCTGCGGACATCCTACGTGGGTGCGTGCGTGAGTGGGGTGGGTTGATTTCTGTTAGGGTTAGTATTGGGTTGGGCTCAAACTGTTATGGGTCAACAATAGTTCGGGTCAATCGAGATTTCGGTACCGGAGACTCCAATCCGAATTTAGCCGAAATATATTCGGGTTTTTTATTCCAACCCGAAAATATGACTCGGGTATCAGGTTTGGAATCGGATTTTTCGGTTCTAGCTTCGGGTTCGGGTTTTACCCCCGGAGCGACTCTCCGCGGAATCAAACCAGACCAAGCAACCCTCCAACTGCGCTTCCGCATCGATCCGCTTCCTTCAGCACGGCCATGGCTTCGTCCTCGCGTCCACCCGCGCGCGGCCGAGAGATCGGCACCGGGCCCGGGGCGGCGCACTTCACGGAGGCGGAGCTGGCGGTGGCGGACCAGCTCGTGCAGCTCAGCGGCAGCTTCGGAGGGGACGGTCGACGTCCTCGTCCTCGTCGTCGGTGAACACAGGCGCCCTGCCGTGGGAGGCGGAGGAGGTGGTGGCGGCGGAGGATGATGTGGAGGGGCTGGACAGGAGGGCGAGGAAGAGGTATCGGCTGCTCTCGAAGCTCTACGCCGACACGAAGCAGGCGGACAGCTACTGCCTCGGCCGAGCCACCATCGTCTCGGGCGCAAGGAAGAGAAAGCTGCGCCGCGAGCCGGACGGGAAGGCGGCGATGGCGAGGTACGGAGATCAGAGCTGCTAGGAAGGAAGCAGGAACCGCGGAGGTGGTGGGAGCGAAGATCTCCCGGGCAATTACGTGAAAATGTAAGGGCCGTTTTGCTATCTCGGTCCTTTTGCTTTTTTATTTTTTTCAAAGAAGGGTAACAAGATAGGACTACGGTTAGCTTGTACAGGAAGATGGTAGTGCTGCTACGACGTTTTGAATTTTGAATTGATTGGAAAGCTGGTCCGGCAAGCTTGCCGTGTTTGGGGGGGATTGGGATTGTCGGCAGTCGGCGCCTCAGCAGTCGCTGAGAGCAGTCAGACTCCTCCGACGTCCGATGCCCAAGGGAACGTATCCGACGTCGCTCGTTTGCTACCGAAGCCTACAGCGTTTTTCTAATGAAATTAATTCTTGTTTTCTCATATTAAAAAGTTTAAAAAAATAACATTCTAACGCTTAAAGTTCATGCAACTTTTTTAGTGAAAGTAAAAAATATATGCAACTATTTAATTAAATTATTAAAAAATATATTGGAAAGTTAAAAAAATGTTGAGAAGAGATAAAAGTATATTAAGATGTGTTAAAAATAGAGAAAAGTGAGAAAGGCCTCAAATTTTTTTTAAATTATAAACCATTTTCGCTTTTTAATATACTTTATCTCTTCGTATGGGTTTAGGTACGAAAAATAAGAAAACCGAAAAAAAAGTAAGATGTTTAAAAAAAAAGATAAATAAAGTGGAGATGTTAAGAGGAGAAAATGTTATATCGAGAAGTGAGAAAAATTTATAATTTAAAAATTTTTAAATAGTTCAAAATGACTTATACTATACGCTCTCTCTCTCGTTTTATATACATCTCTATTTTTCTTACTTTCTGATATATTTATTTATAGTTTAAATAGTTGCATATATTTTTGTACTTGCACTAAAAAAACGTTACATAAAATTTGAGCACTGGAATGTTATTTTTAAAAAAAATTTAAACGAGAAAACAAGAATGATTAGAAAACGCTGCAGACTTCCGAGCAGCAAGCGACATCGGATACGCTCCTCGACATCGGACGTCGGAGGAGCCGACTGCTCCCAGCGACTGCTGGTCCCAATCCGTTTGGGGGAGCTGCGGCTTCTTCGCGTTTCCTAAAAGCGAGGTTTTCCAAAAGCAAATCTCGCTTTCTCCAAAAGGCGGAGTTTTGTAGAATCATGCTTAGCTGTTTGGCGTCCTGAGCTTTTTGTCCTCGTCGTGGATGAAGGTGAGCGCGGACGAGCGGACTGAGAGCTCGAGGCAGCGCAAATGTCGTCATGGACCGTAGATCTGGGAAGCGCCAGCCTTCTTCTCCACACGGCAGCGGGCTCCTAGAGCTCAGGGCGGCGGGGCCGAGGGAGGCGGAGCGTCATGAGCTTGTCGGGGGCGGTGAGGCGGAGCAGCTCGGGGGCCGACAGAACCTAGCAGCTCGAGGGCGGCGCGAGCTGAGGCGAGGGGACCGAGCAGCTCGGAGGTGACGCGAGCTCGTCGGGAGGCGAGGGGACCAAGCAGCTCGGGGGCGACGCGAGAGAGACGGTGGAGACCTCGTCTGAGGCGGCGGCACGGTGGGGGCGAGCTCGTAGGAGACGACGAGGCAAGAGTGGCGGCGGAGAGCTCGAGACGAGTCACAAGCGATAGAGCAAGACGGAGATGCGGAGAAGCGTCCCGAACGTTGCTTTTCGATTTTTAGTACAAAATCGCCTCACCGCCGCTTCTCATGTTTGGAAAAGCAAACGCGTTTGGCGGAGCTTTTGCTGCGTTTTCCGTTTCAGGGACGCAGAAGCCGCGGGAAGCTACTCCAAACACGGTCACCCCGGCCTCGCCCGAAATGTCGTCTCGGGATCTGTGCGTCCCCGCCCGAAAATTCGAAACCTTCAAGCTGCGGCTTCGTTTCAGGCCCTGCGCACATGGTTCCCTTCGCTGCGGCAGCTGCGGCTTCCTTCGTGAACATTCTAGACACACATGGTTCCCTCCCTTCACGGCAGCTCGCGAGCATACGAGTAGGCTTGGGAGGTGTGAACGCGCGCTACGTTTGCGTCGGTTGTCGGAACGGCGACGACGACGCCGCAAAATGAGGTTTTGCCGCCGGCTCTGTTCAAATCTTGTAAGACGATTGGAAGCAGAGCTGCCGAAAGATCGACCAGATTTTTTATTATAAAATTCAACCGAAAGCACGCGAACTGTTCTCTCCAGGCTTGCGTGAGAATCCGATTGCTCTTCGATTATTTCAGGGAAAGACATGCGTAGACGGATTAACCACTCGTCATCAGTTGATCAGAACCATTAAGCATGCTCATAACGCTCGCTACGGTTTGCTTGGCGCAACTTCCACGTTCGGAGTTCTATTGTCAGAGATCCCTAGAGGTGCATGCTTAATGGTTCTGGTTCCAGCACCATATATTCCAACAATAATTGCTTAAGACAAGCTGGAGCCGATGGCGCACCTGTTAACCGAAAGCAAAGATGAAGCAGGGCTCTGGATCATGGCTGGGGCAAAGCAGTTGGCGGCGATAGCCGCAAACAATAGCGAGTGGTCCCCTATGGACGGCCTAGGACCGGTTTAGTGTTCTCTCTAAACCAGCCGGTGTTTCTGTGTGTCTCAGACGCTTGTAATCTCCTGTAAAATTTTTTCTATTCTGCTTATAAACCAAAAGCCTGAATTTTTGGATCTTTTGAAAAAAAAAACAACAATTGCTGTTTTCTTTTTGTGTCTGATTATGTTCTGCATGGTTTCTCTGTTTGTGTGTCAAAAAATTTCAATACCAAAGTATTAAGATAAGAAACCATGATAAAAATTAATGTCAAAGCAAAACTATGATTTAGAAAAAAGAAGTCATGAGTCGAGTTTTCAAAACTGCAAATAACTATACTTTTATCAATACCATGGTTTCTAAAACTATAAAATTTGTTGCATTAAAACGCATTCTTACTATCTAAACCAAAGTTTTTGGCAAAACCAAAATATTCTTTTAAAACTTCAAAAAATATTTTGCATCCAAATAGGACTTTACTGTCTTTTTCGAAGGATCAACGGGACTTTACTGTCTTCATCGTATCACCAGCAATTATTCTCACTCTTCCTTTTCCTCTTCTGTAAATTGAGGTTTACTGACGAAGCCATGCTTACCTCTGGCAACCCTCCAGAAATTGATGATTCATTGTAATTTTACTTGACTAGAGCAGTGAGCGGTTGGTTCATATGTGAGGCTATCAGTTCGTCGCATTTCATCTCCAATCTGTTCTGATCAATGCTTCTGCATGACTTGAAGCCTTGCAGCGTGGATGTGGCATTGCATGCCTGTATAAAAAAAACTTAACCTTCGTGTTTTCGGCTTGTCTAATATTTAATTCCGAAATGGAAAAGGCACTTTGACTAATAAGTTCCTGAATCGATTTGGCTTATTCTGCCTAACGAAATTATGCGTACGATGACATCTTGTAAAGCAAGGCAACGGTTGCTCACTAACGCGTCATGCCATTGCTGATTGCAATCGAGTTTCGTTTGGCTGCCGACCATTTTAGACAGAGACAAAGTCAGGAAGTGGCAGTTCATACGGAAAGCCACCCATTCTCGCGGGGAGGTATTCAGGTGCGGAAACCAGCAGCTTCTTCTTCTTATTCTTCTTTTCTTTTTTTTTGGAATGCTTCTTCTGATCTCTTGATGTATCATGAATAAACAGGGGAAACTCACTGGCCTGGAAGGATATTCAGCTCAACAAGCTACTGCTATTGTTGGCAACGGACACGTTGGAACTCCACAACAAGGAAAGATGTTTCCTTAGGTCCGAGGATAACCAACTTTTCTGAACAGCACGGGAGTATAGCCGGAATCCAAAAGGTCGAACTAAGGGCCCTTTTGTAGAGCTGATTATTTGGATTTATTTCTGATTTTTTTATGTGACTCTGTAACTGAAAAGCGATTCTTTTTATTCTCTAGGATAAATTGTTAGAATAAGACAGAATTAAGAGAAGTTATTTTTTCAACTCCTAGCTTTTTAGATCATTTTAGAAAATCACTTCACAGAATCAGACCAGAATCACTTCTTCTGCAAAATAGTGTTTGACACAGCTCCGCTGATTCTGCGCGAGAATCAGGAGCTGAAAGCTCTGTCAAAGGACCCTAAAACGAATGGAAGATTGACAGTGACAGATAAACGGCTGGAGTTTATGGAAAAGCAGTTTCTCTTACGAGATTATGAGAAATATTTCAATAGTACTATGGAGAAAAGATAGTATCAATTCACATCGCAGAATATGGTGATGTCCATGGTTACAACTGTTAAACACAAACAGGAGATTCACGGCGAAGAAGGCACTAGCCATTCCTTTTTCTTTTTCGTGGTTGTACGATGCGGTTCTTAATTCACACAAACTAAACTACTAATTAATCTTCGGATTTAGCAAAAGAAAAAAAGATAATGTTTGGCAATAGTGCAAGGTTTGTCAATTCTTGACTAAACATGACTCGCTTTTGTATGTAACTCTTGTGGGCAACGAAACGAACGTTTCGGTCAAATTCTACACATTTGGGAGGAACTCCATTCCTATTTTCAGTACACAGTCAAACAAAACCTTTTTTTAAAAAGAAAAAGATCTGGAACTTTGCCGGTATTTATATTTAAAGAGTCTACAGAGTTTTATATGTATCAGACGAGTACATAAAACATCAGTTGGTTAGCTCAGAAATAGATCCTCTGACGATCATCAGAGGGACGAAGGTCGCTGCCGTGTGGGCCGCGAGAGAGTGCGCCCCACACAGCAACGAACATAATGATCGTCAGGGGAACTCCGCGCGTTTAGCTCAGGAGCATGGGCTTAGCTAACCTAAACTAAGGAGAACTACTACCCAGGAGGCAGGGGCAACTAAATGCTACGCAGTACTCCCTCCGGTAAAAAAAAAAAATTGTTTTGAAAAATGTTTTGGTCAAACATTGAGAATATAATTAAATTTTAAATAAATTTTAACTTGTTTAGTTTAGAATATAAAAATCATATAATTTCAAGTACTTTCATAAAAATATAAAAATATTATTTTTAATAAATATTTTTATAAAAAATAAAAAATAAACTTATGTTTTACAGACCGTGTGTGTTCAAAACAACTTCTTTGTGAAACAGGGGAGTAAGTGTTGAGGGCCTGCCCTGAACCAAAACTCAGCTTCTTCCTTGATCTGTGCAATGATACGAGAATAAACCTTTTTTACTGTCAGAGTTCCTAAAGTTTGGATCTTCCAGTGTACAACTTATTAGTAGCTGGTTCTGTAAACCTTACCTATGGTTGTTAAGTACAACTAGGAGTTCCAGAAGACATCACTAAGATACAAGACTAAAGCTAGCTAGTGTATTAACAATACCCCTTTTAAATTTGCGAAAAAAATTGCCAAACAGTATGTTTTTCCTTATTAAATTGAACCGATTTATATTAAATTCGCACATTCCAAAGGAGTCTTAAATCAAGGAAAACTGAAAGGCGAGAACAAAAGAACGGCAAAAAGAGAGCTTATACTGACGAGACTTACCTAAATCCAGAATGTACGTACATGGCAAAGGGGAGCGAAAGAACAGAGAAAAGGGAGAGATGGTTGATGAAGTCAATTAATTATGTACGAGTACTACTCATTAGTCATTAATTACTAGTCCAAGTCGATTCTTTTTACACCAACTTGACCACCAAGAATTAGGCTCCATGTTTGAGTTTCTATAACTTATTTATATTACTTAATTTAACAGTTTTATGAAAGCACACACGACTAATCTGCTCGAAGTATATTCATACCTCTACACTAGCAGCACCTCGATGGCTAGATGGGGATTACCCCTTATTCATTTATTCACCACTGTCGAATCCTTTGTGGTTAGTTTGGGCTACAACAACAGACCCAGAATCAGTAGCTAGAGCATAAGAGAGATTATTTATTCATTAACAGCTAAATTAAGAATCGTTTCATAGAAGGACCATAGCCTAAGCATTTTTAATTTTTTACAACCGACAATCGATTGGAACATAAGGAGTAACATCATCGCACAATAGTCCTGTAGTTCTTTAGAGGAAGATTAAGTTTTGTTCACTAGTATATATAATATTACAGTAAGAATTTTAAATAAGCTCTAGCCCAATTATGAAACAATAATTGTAGATTTAGCTAGCATGGACACTAAAAAAACATCCATAACATTCTTAAGAAAAAGAAAACACCATAAAGCTAGTTAATGTCCCCATAGGGATCTACGCCACTCGCCTGGATGCTTCTACTGATATTAGGCCTCCCTTGGGATGAGTGACTTTCACATATAGGAATTCCTCGCAGAAAATATAGGCACGGTTCTTCCATTTCAAAGGAGGGCGTTAGCTTTG
The DNA here is from genome assembly GCA_001602275.1 of Zoysia japonica. Taxonomy (NCBI): domain Eukaryota; kingdom Viridiplantae; phylum Streptophyta; class Magnoliopsida; order Poales; family Poaceae; genus Zoysia; species Zoysia japonica. The sequence continues at coordinate 220,845 of BCLF01000050.1, read as the reverse complement.
AATCTTTATGGGAAAAGCTATAGCAAAAAAATGTATCCCCATATATACTTAAACTTTTGTTTGATACCAATCACCTTGAGAATCATTGTGATATAGGACCTTAAATAAACATTTACTCCCTTCAGTTCCATAATTCTTGACATATTTTGTAAAATACTTAGTCAAACATTGAAAACATAAATTACAAATAATTTTAAATTAGTTAAATTTGAAAATGTGAAAACTATATGAATAGATTTGTCTAATTTTTTTTCATAAAAATATACATATGCCACTTTTAAATAAAATTTTATAAAAAAATAAAAGTCAAAGTTGTATTTTGAAAACCACGTCGATTTCTAAAACGTGAACTGGAGGGAGTATAAATACGATGTATTCATGCTACGGACTAGTGTTAAAAGGACTGAATTCGCTTCGGTGGATGTGCTTATTAAGTTTGCGATTTTATAAGGCGTGTGCGAGTGAGTCATGTCTGAACTCTGAAGAACGATCAAACATCATTATTCAGAGTCGTTTTCTACACCTACAGAATCGGTTTTTTCTATTCTAAGATTATTCTAAGATTCTGATGTCACTTAGGTATCCTCCCGGTAATATTGGTTAATTTGGTTTAAAACCGGGTGGTAAATAAATGAAAAAAAACTCCAGTAACTGCGGTTAAATCGCTGGCCGGGCACAACCTGGGCTGTGTGGTTTGAGCTGGACCGGGTTCAGCCATTGCCGATGAGTCACACTGGGAACGAGTAACTTGCGCCAGTACGAGAGGATAGACGACGGCTAAAAAGGCGAAGGGGGGCAATTAATTTTGGCAGTTTAGTCCGAGCCAGCCGCGGAGCGAAACGAGAAGCAGCGAGGAGGAGGCAGTCAGGCAAGCAAAATCAGCCAACGCGCGTGCACGGCATCCTCCCACACCAATCTCTTCCATGAAAACCCTACAGAAACCGGGGACGGCCGGGACGGTGCCGGGGCCCGCGGCCGCCTCGCCACCGCCGGGCTACTTCACGGCGGACGACGTCGAAGTGGCCGACGTGCTCGTCTTCCTCCAAGACAGCAGCACGTCTACGGGGCGCACCCGGACGGTTGGGGATGGGTCTTCCGTGGCGTTCGCGGCCTCGGGATCCTCCTCCCCGCGCTCGGTGAACGCCCCGCATGCCCCGGCCCCAGCGCCTGCGCCGGCGCGGCAGCCGGCCTTGCCCCGCGGCGTCGGCGCCCGTCGCGATGCCGAGGAGGACGAGGACGAGCAGGAGGTCCACGGGAACCCGCGCAGGATCAAGCGCTGGCGCCCGATCGCCGAGATCTACCGCGCCACCCAGCGAATCGGGAGGCGCACCGTCAAGAACAAGGAGTAGACGAGGTAGAGCGGGGAGGAGAGGGGCTTCCTCGTGATTATCTCTAATCCCTAGGGGGTAGCTTGGAGTAATTTGCGCTTCGATCAGTTCTGTGCTTGTTCTGTGTGTATGCCGGTCCTCTCCGAGACCCTCACTATGAGAGTCATAATCTGAGAGCCCGATCAACTGTAAAAACTTTCCCTTTGCAATAAAGCATCGGGCTTGCTAGCTTGCTATACCAAGCCATGGCTAGATTGATAATATTTCGTCTTGATTGAGGTGAGGTCACCTTGATTGAGATCTCGCTTTGCGAATGCTGTGTGTCTCTGTGGGGATAAGGAGGACCGGATTGGGTGACACAGATGCGATTATTAGATAGATGTGGTTATTAACTTGCTGATCTATACATATGTTTCTTTGGATCATGATCAACAACTCCAATCGAATTGGATGATGCTATTTGCCGGTCTGAAACAATCAGTCAGATCATTGTCGAACTGTTTTGGTTGAATTCAGATACGAGTTATACTTCAGATTCCTAATTATTTCTAACATACATACACACTAATCCTAGTGTGAGGAAATGGTTTATGCGTTCCACAAAATGTAGGAATATATAAACTTCTAATAGTTCCATTCGTGTTGACAGAAATCAGATGTTATCATGTTGACTCATTTAACTGATTTACGAAAGCTATTTGCCCAATTGTTGATACCAAATTTGACAAGATCATGAACCTGACCTTTCAGAGGGCCATTGCAGAGTCACGCAACGATTGTCTCGATCGGTAACTAATTCACCTGATCATTCAGAGCAATTGCAAAGCCATTAAAATGACACTAGATTGCACTTTAGGTTGAAATGGACACAAAGTAATTCACACCCTGTTTCCGTGATCTGTATGTTGTGCATGCATCACTTGAGCATATTCTCAAAGTTTGTCAGTTCATATAAGTAGTAAAAGGTAGATCACCTAGTTTTTCACAAAGCTAATAATCACTACAAGCAAGTATTGACACAGTTAGCAAAATGAATCAGCTTGGCTCATTAACCCTGTATGATATGCTCGACCAAAACAGATCTTTATCTTAAGCTTGGTTGGGTCCCAGCAAACCAAAAATCAGAGAGAAACAGTTAACGCAACAAAATGCTTCAATATGAAATGCTTGATTTATTTGAATGTTCAAAGATAGCGTTTTGGTGAGACTAGAAGAAAGCACATAATGTAGGACGTTAAGACGGTAAGATAAATACTAGCATGCATGACGCAATAGTAATTGCCAACAGTTACTAGACACAAGAACGAAGTCGAGTCATTGCCAATTACACAGCTTCGTGCCTTGTCGGCACAACGGGAGCTGCCTCACTTGCCGCACCAGTTCTACGGCCCGTTTCTGATGGCAAATCTGCCCCCAGGCAGCAAAGTTGCGGCATGTGGCCACAATTCTCGCGAGCGAATGGACCAAACCGGGATCCTCTGTAGCACCTGGTCACTGCCGGGTGGCCTAGGGCCTGCATACGGCATACCAGTGACACGGCAGCACGGCGAAGGATCAAGGTCCCGAATGGACCGGGTAGGTGTCAGCTTATAATATTGCTCTCTTCTGCGTGTGAACTCTGAAGACCGTCCAAAGATCATGCACTAAATCAGCCATTAACATCGTGTTTCGAGATAACAGGACTGGTTATTATAGTAAGGATAAATATCCAATCTGCAAGTTTGATTTCTTCTTCAGTTGCTTGGTCATGCAATAATTGACTAGCTGGACCCATTTGACCAGGAATATCAAATGTCTACCTGAAACGAACAGAACCTCTTTCACTTTTTAGGTTCAGAAAACTAAAGAGCAAACCATAGATCCTAGAACTTAGGAGTAGGTTCTATAGGTATGGGCATGAACATTCTTGTCGGCTACACCACCTGATGAAAAAGGGAAGGAGCTTCTTACCGATGTTATATGCATATCTGCAGCGAAATGCTGCAGGACTAATGACGTTGCTAAGCAATTCACTTACTTGCACTAAAATTCGCACATAGGTACCCAAGTTTGGAAAAGAGTCATTGCCATCTGCAGCCTAAGATTGAAGGGGAGATGCACTAGGCAGCCCATGCAAGAAGACAAAGGAAGTACTAACAGCACAGGATGGGTAACATGTGCGCAGCATGAGAAAAGGTGGAATCTTTGAATGAATGATCATATATATTTCTTTCTTGGTACAAGGCAAGCATCTTGTTCCGCATATAAGCAGTAAACAATTGGGAGAATACATAGTCTATCAGCAGGAACAACGTTTGATCACAGCAAATCCAAGAGAAGTGTCATTCACACAGTTGTCCCTGAGCCGAAGGACTTCACGATGGCGCTAACTCTTGAGCCAAAGCTTCTTGAGGCGATCTTCTTCCCCGGGACATGGAAGGGGTTTGATACGGCATCTACATATGCAGCATGGAACTTCCTGAAAAACTGAGAAAAATGAAGACAAAGAATATGAGCCTTCTTTCTTTTTACATATAGCTGAGCTAGCAAAGGTAACACCAAACACCAATAAATTCAGAAGAACAGACTGGATATCGAATTACTCAGAAAACATTTCATTACAGAGCTAGATTGGCAAATCAACTACTGTATCTTAATGCAAATATCTTTGTACATTGCCTTGACTAACTAGTGAAATGAAATATATACATGTCCAATGCTTATGTTTTTAGGTTTCATTTTAAACTGGTATAATTATATTAAGAGCTTACATTTCGGGCATCCGCATCCTTGACATCAAGATCAGTTGTGACCATGATAAATTTGACCTTTGTGTTTGTTAAGTAACCATACCTGTGCACAACAGATCGTAATTAATATATTTGTCTGCAATAAACAGCACAACACCAAGAACAACATGTGCAGCAATATTCACCTGGACAAGGAAAATATATTAATGTAAATATATAGCTAAAAGTCATTGTATTATCTTCTTTTTTTTTGCAGCACTTGGATTAACTTCGTGAATAAATCAAACACAGTAGTATGATATAGAGCCTCTTTGTTTCAGCTTTTCAGCTGGCTTTTCTAGTTGAAAAGCTGAAAACTGAGAAGATGAAACAAACAAGGTTTTGAAAAGCTCGCTTTTGAAATGCTGAAAAGCTAGCTTTTGCAGAAATGAACTAAAAGCTGAAAAGCTCACTGAGGACTGCTTTTCTAGCTTTTAGTATGCAGAAAAGCTAAATGTATATTACAAAAACTAACATCCAAATTTCATCAGCCAGTTTTTCAACTAATCACCAGACAGCTTTTCTAAAAGCTCAAAAGCTCCAGGTCAAACAAAGAGGACCAGAGGATGGAGGCAGCTGTCAATCAAATTTGGGAATAGCTTGAATCACAAAAAAAACTTACACTTTATAATTCTCAGTTGGATATAGAAGACCCAAAAACGTCTCATTCAATGTTGGTGCGCTCCTTTTAGGATTGTTTACTGTGAAAAGAGTGAATGTAGAGAAAAAAATAAGAAAAATATATACTAAACCAACAGAGTGAATGAAGAGAAAAGTAAGAAAAAATTTATTGTCAACAAATTGAATGTAGAGAGAAGGCTGTGGACCAACTGATATGAGAATAGCATTCAAACGGATTATGGCTGTATTGTAAATTATATGCCAAAGAACCACACAAGATTACTTGGATGAGTTGGAGGCAACATCAGCAAATGTCAGTTACAATCATCTAGACCAATTTGCCTACACGCATATCCATGTCCTTGAAAAACAGCTCCGCAAATCGTAGCCGCCAGTTTTTGTCCTTGTATAGCACATGGTTTCAGCATGCTCCTTCAGCCCATTCTGGTTCAACTGCCTAGCCTTACCATTTCTTAACTAATTACACAATGTATTTTGGTCAGTAATCCAAAAACTGATGGCACAGATTTGAATGTCGTATCAGCTCATTCTGTTATATGATTCCAGCTCCATACCAGCGGAATAAATGACATGAGAGTAGCACGGAAAATATAATTGTATTCTAAATTATATGACAAAGCGCGTATTGAGATTAGTCTGATGAGTTGGAAGTGACGTTGGCAAACCAGTTATTATCATCTTAGACCACAATTTCAAGGTATGTTAAAGTTTTCACAAAGCGGATCTACAAAAGAAAACCTCACAAGTTTGTCCTTGTAAACCACATGATTTGAATGTGCTTCAATCAACCTAATCTGGCAATCATCCACTCTTAGCATTAAGTCTATTCCTTAGGTACTTATATGAACAGATTTTCAATCAGGTAATCTAAAACTGGAGACATAGCTTCCAAAAGGGTGATGGTCATATCTCCACTATACACCGAAGAACCAGGCTCATCAAGGTCAGTCAGAAGAGACCGAGGCAATATTCACACTGATCGGTTTTAAATCTTCTAAAATCCGTATATGTCTACAAACGTGTCCCAAGTCCTTGAGAAGCAGGTCTGAGAAAGGTAACCGCAAGCTTTTGTCGTCACTGATCACCATAATTGAATCTGCTGGATCACTCGTTTACTGTTACTAATATTTACTTTCAGTCTTCGCGAGTATATTTTGATTCAAATAACCAAAAACTGGTGATTCTTCTGCCAAAATTGAGCGTTTCATCAATGTCCGAGGATCAGATACATAATTAGAACCGCATGACTCACATCGTAACAGGGGAGATGTAAGAAAAATGCAAACTCAGTAAATGAAAGCAAAATCAGAGCCCGGGCTCCTTCTAGATCCGTATCGTTATGGCTGGGGCGGGGAGTTTAGCTACCTCGCTCATCGATGACGTCGAGGGAGCAGTACACGATGTGGTGGAGCTTCAGGGCGTCGTCCGCCTCCGTGAAGCTCTGGAGGTACAGCGGGTTGTTCTGCGGTACCGTAAGAAACGGAAACGAGATGAAATTTTCCCTCAGAAATCAGCGGCCGCAGCGGCGGAGAGATTGCATCGGATCAGATCTGCACGACCCAACGTGAGGGCAGAGTGAGCGGCGGCGATTTCCTGACCTGGTGACCGACGACGGCGACGCAGACGATCATGTTTCCGCCGGGGAGTGGGGAGCGAGTCGGTCGCCGGAGAGCAGCAGACGCCGGCCGGTAGCGTGTCCTCCCCGCGAGTCTTCAGGCCGCGACCGCGAGGCGCTCTGGCTGGGCCTGGGCAGCGTATGCGTTGAAGAACAGAAGGGACCGATCGAGCGGTCCAGAACTAGTTCGCCGGCGCGCACGAATCTTGGTCAAGCGCCTGATCCGATAGACTTCTAGGTCCCTTACCGGAAACAAGTTTCAGTTGGATCCAGATCCCATTCACATGATAAGAGAACAGATGATCACCGAATGGTTTTGGCTTTCAGGAAAAGTGAACCAATCGAATGTTGTCCCTGAATTAATGTCAGTGCTTATTCTGTCGAACCTTTGTGTTTGCGTTACAATCAGAATGGCGCTGTGCCGTAAGTTCAAAATAGCATCCAAATGTGAGATTCGGCTTCACAAAAGATACAAATTTAACACTGCGCATTGGCTACAGCAGCACGAGCGATTTACACTTCTTTTGTGGTCTTTGAACCCGTGCAAGATTCTCAGGAAGATGGATCTGGATCCTACGCACCAATCTTCCAGACCAGTTCTGATGAAAAACCTGCAGACAGACAATCACAAAAGTGAGATCAACTGCACATCAGAAAGCGACACTCATCCATGATCAATACGCCAAGGACTAGGGCCAAATGGACTACTGGACTGATAATATGGTCCAAATAATTCCAACAGAATGATAGTTTGCTCGTTGAAACGCCATGAAGCTTACTTTGGCATGTAGTACATCTTAAGAATAGAAATGGTACAATCTGAAATTTGACATGAGGAAAAGATGTTATTCTGGGTGTGTTGTTGCACTGGGTAAGATGTTCCAATATGCTAGATAAAGAAGTAGCATGCTACGAAAGAAATGATTAAGTGACCCAAAATATTCAAAAAGAGAAAAAAAATACCCATGGTCTCATATATCCAAAGATACTGATACATCACTAAGGTTCATTCATACATTGCATTCTTATATGATATAATAACAATGACCCTACTCCTGACTCGAAACCGAAAAATAAGATGTTTCAATTACAGACATATGGCTGAAAACATGAACAAAAGAAAACAATGTTTACCACTTAGATAACCTATATTGAATTTTGTGATCATTAGGACTCCAATGATATATAAATACGTTCAGAACAAATTAATCTGCAACTTCACCTAAACTAATTCATTCCCTAGTCCCTACTCATCTCACTGGGCATAGTCACACTTCTGATAGGAGCTCATCAGCCTAGCCATCAATAAAAGGGGTCGATACTCGATAGGCACACGTAGTCATGCCGAACTCCCTGTCATAGCTCGCTAGTTCATTTTTCATGCCACAGCTCACCAAAAGTTTGGCAATTGACTTGTCTGCCACATGTTCGACGCAGCCACAGATGCAGCACGGGCCAGCGGTGTGATTAGGCAGCATCCAAATGCGCTCTAAGTTTTCCGTCACCCATGGGGGCATTTAGCTAAATAGTTCCAAGGAGGAGGCAACAAATAAAACATGGGAACCATATATAGACATGGAGCATTGCTTACACTCAAAGATAAATGATGTAATGCGATCCAGTCTGCTTTAATTGGACCATCGAGACCATGTAACACAGTGAGCACAATACACTACAGCTTTCATTGAGAAAAATCCACTCAGGTTTGCTTAATACAAGGAGGATATAACAGTACACAAGTGAACATAAATGACACTGGTATTGCAAACCAACAAAAGTCACTTGTCGTTTCCATAATTTGTGTTTCGAAAACAGAATCCAGCCCCACAATCCCACCTAGAAAAGTTGCAAATCACAGCTGAACCCTTATTCAGTAAACCTCAAACAAATTAAATAGCAGCCACATAATCCTAGAGTATGGTAAAGGTTGCATCATGTTTCGGCTCCGCTACTGAGATCGCGGAAGGGGAATTCGAAGTGGTGAACTCACGGCTCAGCTCTTGACGACCTTCCAACGCTGGAGCGCCCTGGAGATGGGCGGCGTCAGCGCGATGGTGATGGGGATCCTCACTGGGAGCAGCGCTTTGTTGCATAAGATCGCGAGTGCCAACGCGCCGCCGCTAGACGCCACAAGCTCCGCCGTCCGGTTGCGCGGCCGCTCCGACGCATCGGGCATCACGTCACTGCGGTTGGGAACGGCGGCGCTGTCGCCCAGGACCTCGTCGTGAGATGCGGGGGAAGGCGCGGGCGGGGCCTCAACAGCGACGCTCGGGGAGATGCCGACCCTGCGGAGGAGCGAGTCGACGTCGACGTTGTTGTTGATGGCGACGTAGAGGCCGACGATGGTGGTGCAGGAGACGGAGACGTGGACTCCAAGGGCCACCTTGCCATACTTCTTCATGAGATGTTTCATCCTTCCGGTGAAAGCCATAGCCGCGGCCCTGCCGACGGCAAGGTTGTGCCAAGGTTTACGGCGGCGCGTCAGTGGCGGCTAGGGTTTTGGTCTTTTGGGCCGGATCGGATCTGTCGCGGTTGAAGCGAATGCGATGGACGGACGAGTCAGACGGTCCGAATACAGACACCGCCACCGGCGACCGCGCGAGCCTTCTTTCTTGCTTTGTTCTTTTATTTTTTTATTTATAGCGTCAGATTAAAATTTTAATTTAAAAATAAATTAGATTTGTTGTCACAAGGATTTCAATTTGAGAATAAAAGATGTATTCCTTTTATCCAATATTTTTACGTAGACTTTCTTTATTTTTAAATTAATGATAAAAATGTGTAGTTTTATGAGCCAATTTCTTATTTACAATTCTAAAATTAGTTGATGCCTTACAAGCAATAAAAATTTTAAAGTTTTCTTATCCGCCATCGAATCTGAAAACAATGTCTTTCATGCCATTGCTATCAATTTGACTCACAAATGTTTTAAATTTGGACTAAAAATAATAGATTTATTCTTAGAAAATTATGTAATAAAATTTTATACATTCTACATATGTCATGATAAAGTCATATAACAAATTTCCATTTGTTTGTTTAATTGAAACATTTATGATTTTATTTCAAAATATAAAATACATGAAGAAATCTATTTGTACAATCTAATAATTACATGATATAAAATAATCATAATAAATAAATAATTTTGGTGATAAACTAGGCATTTTTTTGTTGTATAAATTGAATAAGGACGGTGACAAGTAGACAAAATGGCATATGAGGTATCAATTTCAGATCCAATGTGGATAAGGAAACTTTAATTTTTTGATAACTTATACGGAATTAGTCTAGTTTTGGATGGTAAATAAGAAATCGTCTCTAGTTTTATTTAATAAAGACAAAAAAAA
>BCLF01000050.1:188219-210128 GCA_001602275.1 Zoysia japonica | reverse complement strand
GCATTGACTTATTTATTTATATTATTATTTTAGACGCATCATAAAAATTGAAAGAAATATGTTCTTTTGCTCTTAAACCTTGACACTTTGGTCATTTAAAAAAAAACTGGCATTGTGGTAAAATTGTAGAAGCACTAGTATATAGAAAAAAATAATCCAAATCATACTCAAAGAAAATACCAAAATATTTTCTTGCAGCAAATACAGAGAGAATTTGAGATGCTACATATCACCCGAGGAAAATTCTAAGACAAAGAAAGTGCGTCAAAGAACCAAGAGAGGAGACAATATAACTGGTAATTATACGGATTGAGTAGAAGGTGACGTTTGACAAACTAAAAATAAAAAGTAAGTTAGAGATTGAAAAATAAACTCATAGTTAAGATTTAATGAGTGAATGAATGAATTATTCATATTTTTATTCAATTCATTGCAGTCTATTATTTTTGTCACTAAATTCTTGACACTTTTAAATTTTATATTTAACTCTCTGTCTTATTTAAAAAATTATAAAACTATCATTTATTTTATTATAATTAATCTTATTGTAAGAGATGCTTTAAATATAACTAATTTATTTTTGTTTTATTTTTTAAAAAATAAATTATTAAATATGATATTAAAAAGAATTTAAGGAAGGAGGTAGAATTTTGGCCACCGAAGGGAGGGGAGTGACGGAATAAGAAAACGTGGAAAACTTATCCATCCACCGGCTTCCTGTGGGCCGTTGTCCAGTTCCCCTGCAATACCGCTGCCACATCCACCTGTCTCCCCGCCCATCCCCGTCGTTTCCACGGCTCCTCTCGGTCCTTCCTCTTCCTTTCCACGCCGTTCCAGAAGCTTCAACGCTCTCCTCGCCGCCCCGCCCCGCCGCGCCACGGCTGCCGCTCCGAATCTCCATCGCAATTCATGGCTTTCGCCGGCTCGCTTCTCCCCGCGGCGTCGGCCTCTCGCGTCTGCGCGAGCCCCGCGCCAGAGCTAACCATGCTTTCGCCGGCCAAGAACGGAGTCAGGCTCGCCGCCACGCGCCGTCGAGGAACCGTTCGCGGAGGTAACGCTTCCTTTTTCCTCACCTGGATGGCTAGCTCCCTGTGATGGTGTTTCTTTCTGCACTCTGCTCGTTGAATTCTCGAGACCTCGAGTGCAGGTGGTATCTCTCCTAGTTAGGCCGAGTTGCTCGAGCAAGGGGTTTATGAAAATGACAGAATAGGGATCATTTTGAGTGCTCTTGCTAAAGTTGAAGTGGTGGAACTGTGGAAGGCTGAACTCAATAGAAGAACAGGCGTCCGTGTGACTGAGAGGAGTTGCATTTTCTGAGTGCTCTTTTTGGTCCATGTCCAATCAAGCAGAAACGGGCTTTGCCTAGATCTGAACAGCTTGCTGTGGTCCTCATGTTCGAACTTTCTCTGTATCACACACACATTGTTTAAGAATTACTAGGAAATAAGTTGAACATCAAGTATTGCAAGTGCATCCTTGAGTTGGTGTTTGCAGGAAGCCAAAATGTAGACCAGATGAGAGGACAACGACAGTCTGTTTAGGCCCCGTTTGTAATGGAGGATTTTTTTCCCTCTTCCTGCATTTTTCCTATAAAATTGAACTGATGATTCCTTTGAATTCCGTTGAAATTCCTGCATTCCAAACGGGTCCTTATTAGTTGTAGTTTCTTTCCAGCTTCTTCCATAAAAAAGTGCATCGAGTTTTAATTTCATTTTACGGTTAATTTTTTCATAGTATATCCTAAATGGACTATGGAGCATCCAGCTTTTTTATTTTTTTCTTTATATTGTGAATTCATATTAATTAAGCTAGAGGTATGAACGTCTAATATTTTTTCTGTTTGTTTGCATAATTAGTGAGAGCTGAAATGAATGCATCTGGAAGTTCCTTGGCTGTTGATGCTTTATCACAAGTTAAACATGTGCTGCTTCCAATTACTGACAGCAATCCTTACCTCTCTGAAGGCACAAGACAGGTGCATCTTTTGCTTCAAAATGCCTCAACAGGTTACTAGTGCTTTTAGCCAAATTCTTAAGGATTATTCAAATTTATAGGCACGATAAATTCACAACAAAACTTCATCTATCATTTTATCTAAAATGCAATAAAAATTAAGTGGTGTTTGGCAGCTACCATCTTCCTCAAAAATATATGTCATTTCAACTCTTGATTGTAGTTTCAGCAAAAAAATTGTTGCCAGTGGTGAAGCCACATTGTTCTACCCTGGGTCATTGGTACCAGGCTAGGAAAAGAAATTAGCTATGTGGAGCTTGTTTTGATCAGGTAATTGATGAAAAATTGAGCTAAATAACATGTTGGCACCACCCTGAGCTGTAGTCTAGCTTTTTTAAAATGGAAGCTGTAGTATAGCTTCACCAGTGGTTGTTGCCCTTTCTAAGAACCGTTTTAGCACCCACACCAAGTGCTCGAGGTCTTTTGGTTGATTGCAGTACCATTTGGTTTAAGCCATTGCCTATATAGAATAACAATAATAAAAATTTCCTAACTGCTCTATCTTTTCTCCCTTCAGCTAGTACTTTTTTGTTATTATCTTCCTCTGTACACACCTGGCTGCACCATCAGCAAAACACGCTATCCACAACATTTGAGGAATTAGGTGGGTTTTCATTAAAAAGACGAAATAGGTACCCAAACTAGAAGAGTTGAAGAGGATTTGAACATTGGCATGATCTGTACCTACACCTCCTTCCCCCAATGGTAGCTTACACCGTAACCTTTGTATGATACCTCAGGCTGCAGCAACAACCACCTCTCTGGCAAAAAAGTATGGAGCAAACATCACTGTAGTTGGTATGATCTTCATCTTAAAATGTTTCATTCCTCTGCAGTTGAACATTTTTAAGTCATCACATCATATAACTAAGACATTCTAATTTTTTTTTGTTCATTAAAGTTATTGATGATAAACCAAAGGAGACACTCCCAGAGCATGATACTCAGATGTCGACAATCAGATGGCATCTCTCAGAAGGTTATACTCAAGGCATTCAAGTCCCCGACACTTAATTCTTTATGTGCTACTCCCTCCGTCCCCAATTATTTGTCATTGAATTAACAAGTTTTTCCCATTTTACTTGTCATACTTGCTTCCCAATAATCTTTCTCTATTTTCAATATATTTCTCCTCTTCGTTTTTAGTATATTCCACCTTTTTCACCCTACTTAATTCCCACATCCACACCCAGGATGACATGTAAAATGGGATGGAGGGAGTACTTTGTTAATGCAACCTTGATAACTGACACCCCTGCTCCTTACAAAGGTGGATTTTCGGAATTTGGACTGATGGAGCGTCTTGGAGAAGGCAAGAAACCAACAGCCATCATTGGGGAAGTTGCTGACGAGTTGGAGTTAGACTTGGTTGTCCTAAGCATGGAGGCAATCCACTCGAAGCATGTTGATGGGAATTTGCTCGCTGAATTCATCCCGTGTCCTGTTCTACTGCTCCCGCTCTAGCATACACATGGAAGCAAGCAGGCCGTTTATCGCTTTGAATATGTAATTCCTGCCCATTGCTTGGATATGGTGCATTGGGTTCGGTTGAAGCTTGTGTTCTCTTGGCCTTGGTGCGGTCCTGGGGATAGACTTGATTATGTGAATACTGCGAAGAAAGGGAATTTACTATTTTATTTTTGCTCCTCTAGTTTCTGTATCCAATGTTTCAGTATCATATGCACGCTGCTGCTGTAGTTGAAACAAGAATTAATGTGTTTGGGATTAATGAAAAAGTGCGGTGGGAAAGCCAAGCAAAAACAAACACTGGAGATGCGGGGTATCGATCCCCGTACCTCTCGCATGCTAAGCGAGCGCTCTACCATCTGAGCTACATCCCCATATCTGTTCAAACGCTAATTCTAGTATATATCACCAAGTTAAGCAAGCGCCTTGGCCTGCTTGAGCCCCATTTGGACCTAGGAATGAAAAATAGATGAATAGGGAAAAACAAATGAAGAAGAAAACGGAGGAACGAATGAAGTGAGAAAACTGTAGGAATCAAAAATAAAAGAATGGAGAACTTTTTGTTGTTTGGATTGTAGGAATAAAAACATAGAAATTGTACAATTGATTTACTAAGTAAAATGATTATTTCATTTGAAAACACTATGGTGTAAGAAATAACCAATATATTATTGGAGCTCAAAAATATTCACTCACTGCTCTGTCTTCCTTTTTTTCCTTTTTTTTTCCACTTATACACCATAGAGTGCCGTGATTAGAAAAGCTACCAGCGAGCTACAGAGCTAAAGCTACAACGATGCGGTGAGATGTGAAGTGTTTAGCTTCACGTTCCCGTGCAGGAAAAGTTTCCAATAGGTTTGAGTAGATTTTTTGATTCCTCCATTTTGTGAAGGCAATGGCACCGTTCCTGTGGAAAGGAATTTGTGCTTCCTGCATTCCAAACGGTCTATATTTTGTAAATGGAGGAAACATTCCATAGGAATGAATTCCTTTAAATTTACTTCGGAATTCCTACAAGGCAAACGGGGCCTTACTCTTTTTTCTATTCGCTGCAGCAGAATCACCAATCAAATAATGCTGGCCCTCAAAATGAGTCAGCTTCTGAAAACGTGGCCACGGCAGACATGAAAGAAGGTAGATGGAAGCGCATCTAAATTCTTAACGAATCAATGAAATCCCGGTGAATTTGTCCAGAAATCAACTGCTACTTTGTTGGATACAGTTGCAGGAAATGTACTTTATAGCCATTTGTGAGAATTTTTTTTTTTAACATCAATCATACTGAACGATGTAAATTTGAAACATCCATTCAAGTAGAGCTCGGAAGGCAGTTCTTGCCGCACATTTATCAACTCAATTTCAAAGTGTAACCTTGAAACAGAAGCTAAAAGGATCCCCAAGATTAGAAGTCATCATCATCTTCCTCAGCCATATGCTTGGCTAATTCTTCCTCCTGTTGGAGCCTTTCACGCCTCTTCTCAGCGCTCTCCTTCTCTTTGTGAGAATTAGGAGGGAACCTCATTGCCTTGACTGCTTCATTGTGCATGTTCAGACAAAATGCTACCCTGGAGTTGAATGCGATCTGTGGCTCATTAGTCGAGTAGACATCACCTGTCTCCTTTGACACCATCCAACCACTGGTGTGATCAATGGTGGCATCAATCGCCCCATCCCTGATAGCCTTGGCTACAATGCTTTCTGCATCCGCAACAGGGTTTGAAGAGTCAAGCCTCAGCTTTTTGGCAACATCAGCAAGGGAAATCCTTGAGTACGAAATGCTGATGTTCCGAAGTCCTGTCCTAATCACATTGTGGCGGAGCCTCACAATTAAATTCCGGGTCTTGTCTACGCTGAAAGTGCTTGAAAATTTGTCAGCAACAGCTTTGAACAACTCCAGGTCCCCAACTCGAACAGCCTAAACACAAATAAAAACAATCAGAGTTGTATCATTTGGCAGTGCTGGGAACTAGGGATAGCGGAGGAGGAAGGAGATGCTCACATTTGTAAGCTCAAAGTATGGTGTCAAAGCTGCCTTCATTCCTTTCTGCATGAAAATAGTTCTCTCTGGTATCTCGCCTAGAAGTAGTCTCACAATTATCGCCCACTTGTTGCACTGGATACGAAATCCTAGAGCGGCAGTGGGTGCTTTACGTGCAGCTTGCAAGAGGCTTTCTTTAGCATCAGTGTATTCCAACTGAATCGTCCTGATTTTTCCCAAGTAAAATAAATATCGGCAGAACTGCATCAACAAAAGATGTTGGCATATGTTACAAAAATATCTTGACATAACAGAGGGCAGATCATCACATACCGACAAGAATTAAAATAACAACCAACTTCAGCTAAAATAACCAAGACATACTATGTATATTCAAAGTACAGTAAGCTAGTACAGGATAGGAAAAGAAATGAATTACTACCTCCAAACTCATAATTCAAGTCGTTTTGGACAACGACTCGGTCTCCAAAGCATAACTTTGACTTCTATTTGTTATAAAAATATTTATTAAAAAATGACATATGTATACTTTTATGAAAATACTTTTAAAGACAAATCTAATCATATAATTTTCATATTTTGAAACTTTAACAACTTAAAAATTATTTGTAATTTATATTCCCAATGTTTGACCAAAGCAATATTCAAAACGACTTGAATTATGAGTATGGAGGGAGTACAAACTTTTTGGAGGGGAAATTAAGCCAGAAAATACCTGCTGATTAGAATGTGCTTCAAACCGTGGTGCCTTTGACCTGAGTTTTTCTGCCTGATCGTACAGGTTGTAATGCAGGTAATTGCGAAGAAGCAGATTGAGAAGAGTTTCCTGCATTAGAAACAGAAAAAAAAAATCACAAACTTGATGGCAGTAAGAAATTAAAAAAGCTATTGAAGATCAGCTATCATAACAACCTGACCAAGCTCATCATGATGTAAAGTTGCCATTCTGTGCAAAGCCAAGAGGGTTCTGTAAAGCATCAAATGGCAAAGTTAATACATAAATCAGAACATGAGCTTATTAAGTAACTAAGGAATTCTAGGACAGAAACTAAGAATTCTGTTAGGAATAACTTTGGTTCAAATTAACTCACCCACGAATTTCAGCAAGAGTGTTGGAAAGTTCATGGACATACGAGAAGTAGGAGTACAATCTACAAGCTAAAACATCCACTGTTCTCCTGTTGAGATTCTTCAGACGTGCAATGCTTGTGGAGGCACATGCTTTAGCCTGTGGGAGAGAAAAAATAGCAGGTTTTTCCTATAACTGTCAAAAGAGGGAAAGCCTACCCCAACTTGCTTGCGACTAAAGGCTTTTTTGTTGTTGATCAAATAAGAGGGAAATCCCAGGCATACCTCATCATATTTTTTGTTGTCAATGAGGTAAATGAGAACAACCAAGTAACAATAAATTTCAATTTCTGGGAGACCATGCTTGATTGAAATTTGAGCTGCTGGAGCTTCTGTATCAACATCCATTTCATTGCCATCTTCCTAAAAGATGTTAATGACATACAAGTATCAAGAATCACTGAAAAAGGAGCAATAACCAGTTTATGATATTCAGTTTGAACAGAAACAAGCATAAAGAGGTTTGAACTACTACCTCTGAATTCTAATTGTTGACATTGGGAGAGTTTAACATCAACAAAAACAAATTTGGAGGCAGTACAAAGCAGGCAGCAGAGGGACCTAATCTTTTGTTTACAGGAGATTCAATAGCAACGCATTTAGGCACAATAGTTATTCAACACCCATAGTGCATAATTAATAGAGAAAACATGCTATGGACATGGAAAATTGATCTAGATTACGAATTCCTCTATCCTACCAAAAGGCCGAATAATTCCAAGCGTAATGCAACTAACAGACCACAAATCAGATACTCTTCTAACAAGTTGTCTGTGATACCCAGGTAAAGTTTTCACTGCATCACCATAGAATAGTCCGGGAACAAACCACAAATGATTTTCTTTTATCAGTCTGACAAAATCAATAATATAATCCCTAGCAAAACATAGTTTTTAAATTACAAGAGCATCCACAAATTAGCACTTTAACAGGTGGTTCTAGCACCAAAATTGATGTCCAGTCCCAGAGCAAAAGTACCTTGGGCACGAGGGCGGACAGGCGGGCGAAGGCCTCGGAGGATAGAGGCAGCGCGAAGGCAAGGAATGCGGCGACATCACGGGCGGCGAGGCGGCGACGGAGGGCGACGGTCAGGCGGACGGCGCGTGAGATCCGGCGGACCTCCTTGCTCAGCGACCCTGCCTCGATCACCACCGCGATCTCCTTCAGATCTGCAAGTGACGAGGCGAGGAGAACCGCAAACGTGAGCTGATGCTGTTCCGCGACAACGAAGGGGAGAAAAGCTAGGGTTTAGGAGGAAGACGGCGTGAGAGGGCGAGAGCGTAC
The DNA here is from genome assembly GCA_001602275.1 of Zoysia japonica. NCBI lineage: Eukaryota > Viridiplantae > Streptophyta > Magnoliopsida > Poales > Poaceae > Zoysia > Zoysia japonica. The sequence goes on along the minus strand of BCLF01000050.1, from coordinate 202,237 downwards.
TCACGTTGCAGGGTGGATTTCGCAGGCGCCGGAGCGTCGGAGGAGGCGGAGGCGGCATCGGCGGCCGCTGGCTGGGGCTGGGTGTCGTCCATTGCGACGTCTTCCGGCATGTTTGCGTCGGCGACGAGGTCGAGAACGAGATGGTGCGGGGGGCGAGGGGAGAGGTCCGGCACTAGGCGGTAGTCCAGCTGTGAGGGCTGTAGGTTGAGAAATTTGATTTAGGACTTAAACCGTTGCATTCTCCGGAATTTTGTCATTTGTGTTAATGACACGTGAGACTATCTGTGTCAATGATTTATGGGTTCAGTGACAAATTTTTAAAGCATATTGTTTCTACTGGTAAAAATCCGAAAGCCTCCTGTAGCTTTGTTAGGAAATGGAAGAATTTCAAGCAATTAAACAAAAATTTTATGATTCAAGAAAAAATATAAAATTGGACTTAGTACTCTCTTTAGTTTTAAATTATTGAAATCGTTGACTTCTAACATTAACTTTAATCATTCGTCTTATTCAAAAAAATTATTTCAATATATAAAATTATTAGTCGTGATTTAAATTTCACTAATGATAAATCAAATAATAACAAAAATTTACACATTTGACCAAATTTTTTGAATAAGACGAATGATCAAAGTTGATGTTAAAAGTCAACGGTGCCAATATTTTAAAACCGAAGTATATAATAAAAAAATTTGCCGTTCACAATTATTACTAGCCTCCTGGTTTGAACGTTTGGGACGCAGAACTGGACTCCAATCAAGGAAATTTAATTGATCAGGTTGAGTTCTTTTGTTTAGTACCAAATTGGAAGTGGAAATAAATTTCACTAGAAATAATATGCAGCATTACTGTACCTAAATAACCATAGTTGCTCATACTACATAATCTATCAAACTAAATAAATTTTGCTCTGAATATTATAGGTATTTGATGTTTCAAAAATTTTAAAACACATCACACACACAATCTACATGGTAAGATCAGTAGATACATGTATATGAGATGATTAGCTTCATTTCAATTTCATAAATCCTTGGTTGCCAAGTGAACAAGAAAAATGGAATAAAAATTGCACGCAGATCAGCTCTCCACAAGCCTTTGAACGCTTGCACATCTTAGATCAAGTAACATAATTGTTCAAGGTATGAGATGTACCGATATTTCAGTTTTAGGATGTGTTTGGTTCCATGTACGAGGAAGGATGGAACATGGCCGCCACGGTTTTGCAATTGTTTGGACGCGAGTCAGCACGAGGCATGGGCGGCCCCGAAGGGCATATTGCGACGCGGCCCCCAAAAATCGAGAGGATCACGCCACCTCCGGTTCCAGTGCTGCCTCGTGCGCTCCCACCCACCGGCTCCCGCTTCCGCATGCGCGCGCCTGCATGCTCTTGCTCCCGCGCGCTCCTGCCCACTTTCCCCCGCTCGGCCATATGCAGTAGGCCCCGCGTCTTCCTTTATCCTCGACCCCTCCCCATCTGAGACAGAAGCAGTAGTAGAGGAGACGAAGCCAGAGCGAGCTGCAGGCCTGCGACTATCGGCGGCTTCACCGAGCTGACCCCTCCCTCCATCGGCATCAGATCCTGCGGTCCCTCTCTTTTCATGTGTCCAACAAGTAAAAGGGAAAGGTATGGGCACCAATCTAAACCCTAATGTCAATGAATCTGTTAATTGGTTGTTGAATTTGTTTGTTTGCAAGCTCGAGATTAACTTCTTGTTGCGTTTTTGGATAGATTAACAATCTGTTCTTGAATATTACTTTTGCTGGTGTGTTCATGCTTACAAACATGTACATGAATAAGTTTGGCATGTATGCATACGTGTTGTAGATGGAGAAGACGAAAAAGCTTTTGATTTATGCTACGGCCGCACACATGTTGATGTCCATGATGGCCATGATTATCAGTTCTAGAAAAAGAAAAAGGGGATCTACTAGAGTTGGTATTATTTATGGTCCAATGGAAGAAAGGGACAGGATTAGACTTGATTATCTTAACACAAAAATATGGAGGAATGATACAACATGTGTTAACATGCTTAGACTTAGTAGAGAAAAGTTTTTTCGTTTTTTGCAAGGTTTTTAGAGATGTTTCTTGCTTGAGGATACCATACATATGAGTGTTGAGAAACAAGTGGCTATGTTTCTTAACACCGTGGGGAACAATCTTAGGAATAGGTTAGTGGGGACTAATTTTGATCGATTAGGTGAAATTGTTAGTCGTTATTTCAATAAAGTGCTCCATGTCATTGGTGAGCTACAAATAGAACTAATTAGGCCACTATCATTGGAGACTCCAACAAAAATTGCAAGAAACCCAAAGTGGGATCCATACTTTAAGGTGCGAGTTAGGATCAATTTTAACTCAATCTCAATTCAGAGTTCTGTAGCTATGTGAATCTGAGATACAATTAATTATTTTTTGGTTTTTATGTAACAATAATAGGATTGTACTTGAGCTATTGATGGAACACATGTACGTGCATCAGTTTCTAAGGATATCGAGCCTTCATTTCGTGGTAGAAAGTCATATGCAACTCAAAATGTAATGGCAGCAGTAGATTTTGATGATCAGTTTACATGTGTCTTGTCTGGGTGGGAGGGGTCACATGATGCTTTAGTATTAAGAGATGTTTTAGAGCGAGAGAATGGTCTTAGTGTACCGGAAGATAAATAGAATTAATTTGTAGCTTCAGTTCTCACTTTCTTTTGTTACGTTTCTATGCTTTTACATGTAGAAACATAAATCTGATGCTGAATTCCTAAACAAGCCTCTTGAGCACTTCAAGGAAATGTTTAATATATTTGGAAACAGCATGGCTACAGGAAATTATGCAAAGGGATCAGGTGAGGTTCTTGGGACTAAAAATGCTGAAGTTGAGAATGATTATGGTGCTGGTATTGATCATAGCCCTCCAGATGATAATGGAGCTTCATCTTCAGCTACTAGACTCAACAAGAGAGCTAAGATTGTTGACAATAAAGATGAGGGGCTGATTTCTGCCTTCAAATATCTGGTTCTGACAGACTTGCTACTGCAATTGAGAAAGCTTTTGATAATGATGTGCCAGATAATTTGGTTGAGATATTGCAAGACATTCTAGGTTTTTATGATACACAGAAGGCTTACTACTATGCTCATTTGGTTGATAATCCACGTATGGGCAGGAGGTTCCCACACTACTCTTGATTTACCAGATAAGTCTTCTAGCTAAGTTTATTAGTGAACCCTTCCTTAGAATATGAAGGGATTATGTGGCATGTGATGTTTCTTTTGTCTTCTAACCCATAAACATTGCATTGATGGGTTCATTCGATGGAGGTATTGATGGTTGACTGGTCTTTTGTGTAGCCTGTGAGGTATGGTAAGGTACAAGTAGTTTTTTTTATAGCTGTAAGCTATGGTAAGGCACAAACTGATCTTTTGTATTGCCTGGACGCTATGATATGTATGTCCGTGAGGTACAAACTTATGTGTCTGGAAGATCAAATTTCTTAATTATATATGATAATTGCTTCCTAATTATATAGGTTAATTGCTTGATAATGACTTAATTTTTTTTATTCTTGTGTATCAAAAGTTGTAAATATATGTTGCAATGATTATGTTCATATGCTGATACATATTCATCCATCCAAACAAAAACTGGGGCGGCCTCGTCCTTCAATTATCTCTCCTACCAAACAAAAAATATATGGCTCGCCCCATCCATCATACTAAACAAATGATGAGGCTGCTCCGTCCGAAAAAACAGTGATGACCTCATCCATCCCATTTTGACTCCGAACCAAACGCACCCTTACTTCCCGCACCCTTACTGCTACGAGGGCTTGTTGAAACATAAAAGCTTGACGATATAAGACAACTTTGTTTTAGATGCAGCCACTCTAACAAGAACCTTTACTTTAGGGATGCCTTCACTCTAAGAATCTTTGCATCCGATAACCCAAAGAGCAAATCCATTATTTGTCCTCGAAAATTTATTCAATCCTTTATTTGTGCACAAAATTTTTCAATTTTTATTCGTATTCATTCTTAATTTTTTGAGACGATCTCCAAAACATGACTTTGGCTTTTTTCTATAACAATATTTATTAAAAAGTAACATATTTATACTTTTATAAAAGTATTTTTCAAGACAAATTTAGTCATATAATTTTTATATTCGTCAATTTAATCAGTTAAAACATATTTGTAATTTATATTCTCAATGTTTGACCAAAATATTATCCTAAACAATAAACAACTTTCTAGCGCTAGGGCAAATTAAGAAAATAAAATTTAGAATAAGAACGAATAAAAGAATTGAAAATTTTTGCCGTGGAATAAGAAATTCTCTCCAACCGAAACATCTTCCGGACCAGAGAAAATTTTAGGAGTTTGGAATTTGTGTACCACAATTATATTAAAGATGGTTAGCGCCAGACGCTATCTTCAGACATGATAATTACTGACGAACGTAAACTGAACAGCACGAGGTGGCACAATCACCATGACTGAAACTTGCACGAGGCACTGTAAACTGAACTTACATTTTGAAGAAAGCCTACAGAAGATTGCCCACAGCAACAGCGAACAAGATTTCGTTTAAATATTAAAAAATTGAAAAAATGCCCTGCTCTAAACCTTTACGAACATAACACTACAATTAGTTTACGACATCTACTGGAAAGAAGGAAGCATTATAAAGACGCTACCCTACAAACTAGTCGAATATCAAAACGTGGCTGCACTCTGACAGAGAATGTCAGCTTACACAAAGTATGTTAACTGAAACAACATGGATGATACATCTTCATATTTAAAGCAGGCATCTTCATAACTAACAAAGCCACTTATGCACCAACCACTGCAGCATGCATCACACCGTTTGCTTTGTCCCCGCGTCCTCTGCCTCTGATTGGGCCTCTCCCATGGCCACGACCTCGACCACGACCTGCTTCCAAATTCCATCAGATTAATGAGGGTATTACTTTGTACACAAACTATTAAATAAATAAGGCAGGCTGCCCACCTCGGGTCGGAGCAGGAATTGGAGTCTCATCGTAATAGCCTCCATCCTGTTGGTAGTCAGGCTGATAGTCACGCTGGCCACCATATCCACCTCTCCTGCCACGGCCCCTGAAACCACGGCCTCTTCCACGGGTGTAACCATTGCCCATATATGCTGGTGCATGGTCATCCTCCCAACCACCGTCAGCATAATCATTGTACCCATTCCCTAAAACTTACTATGTCAGAATAATTTCATATCCAAAACTGTATTGTCATGAACTAATTTAATCAGCAGCAATCAGCCTCACCACGCCAACCTCTTCCCCTTCCGCGTCCCCGCCCACGACCTCTCCCGCCATGACCCCTCCCTCGGCCACCAGGGGAATGCGCATCTGCAGGTTCAGTTACAAGGAATTAAGAAGCTAAACAGAAAATTTTAAATATTACAAAGAAGTAACAAAAGTGAATCTTACCTTCATCATTTTCATAATCAACCAAAGGTTTCACCTCTTCAGCAGGCAAAGGAGATTGATATCTAAGCAAAATTAATTCAACATATGAGCAATCAAGTGCGTGTTGCTATTTTGCAAATTTATGAATTGATATTTCAAACTGCACACATTGTATACAAACACTGGAATAAAGGTGCTCCCAAAGAAAGGTAATAAAGGAAACACTACAGATGAAATACAACACATACCCGATCGAGGACGTGTCCAGCTCCTTCTTTGAAAGTGTTATGGTGATCATTGAGACATGCCTTGTGGTCTCAAGCCTACGGAGAGAATCTCAGATAGATAAGCAAGAAATTAACAGAATCTACATGCAGATACAGATCTATTTTGAAACAGTAGATGCCACTTACGGAAGAAGACCTTCCTCCAACGGCTCCCACGTATCTGTAATATCAGTCGATCCAGTTGTGGTATTCTGATGGAGACCAACAATCCTCCTCTGCGCAACAATATAACATATAATACGAATGAAGTTGTAGTGAATTCACAGGTAACATTTGCAACCAATGGGACCATTTGAATCACCTTGATTAATTCAGCAATCATTACAGTTTTGTTGATAGCCCTCCCCATGGCCTTAAACACAACTTCATCTGAACCTTTGTCCTTCACAGAAGCAATAAATCACGTTGCAAAATATCAGCCTGGCAAGAATATTCTACAAATAAAAAAAATTGAACATACAATTGTACTGTGGACAACATTACAGAAAGTGGCCAAGCTATAATTTTGGTAGATAAATCACTCAGCATTTTTTCAAAGAGGACACGGTAGTCACTAGTACCTAGAACACTTATTTCTTTTTTTTAACTATTTAAAAGGAAAGGACAAAAGGGAAGCATGTGCAACTAAAAAGGATAGGTGTAATAATTCTAAAGGAGACTCATCTTGAGCAAATGACCAAATTGGAATAACAGGTTACGTGATGGTATGGACACCAACTTCCAGATTACTGAAAAAATGTCAAAATTGAGATAATTGAAGTGTGTGAGTGATTGGAAACTGATGACGAGAGCATCTAATTAAGAATTTGAAACCTCAATTACTGGGGACAATCTCCTTTCTTTAGTTGGCACATCACAGAAGAAACAATGCAACACTTGTATATGCCTAATTCTAGACGGGATTAAACCCGTGTACACAAATATACAATGCAAGCGCTACGCAAGAGCCATCGGTGTTATCCTAAACAGCAGCCGAATTTATTGGCTATGTATTCCGATTAGTCAACAGTGAATCCCTCAATATTGGCTGAGCGAAAGCTGACCGTCTTTTTAGCATTGACAGTATACAAAAATGCTACTGCAATGTTTCTAGACGACGACAACAAAGCTTTGCTTATAATGCTTTACAAGTAGACAGGAACAATGACATCTAACCCGGCAACTATTTGAAAACCATTTGAAGTTACTGCATTATGGATCGGACTGGATACCAGTACAATGGCATCAAACAAGAAAGCGTATAGTCCGCAAAACATTTGTTGGCAATCAAGATAGACTCACCGTCCTTACTACCGAACTCAGCGGTATAGCCCCTCTTGTATCTCCAGATCGCATTAAAAAACCAAGCTATATTGCATGTGTCACCAACTCGTACGGCCCAATCATTTGGTTTACTTTTTAGTCCCTTCCCTAACCTAAAAGCCTGGAAACCAAATCTTTCAACGAGCCACCAACGTACTACAACCTGTACGAAACTTTACGGAGCTAAGACGATAAATTCAAAAACCGCAACGGCATTGCGACCCACTCTATGGCGAGCAAGCGTGCGAGCTTGCGGCGGTACCTGGAGCAAGGCGGTGGCGTAGGTGATGTAGTTGCGCATCCTCCCCTGCGTGGTGATGCGAATCTCGTTCTCCTTGATGGGAGCCTCCTCCCTCGGCTTCTCCACCCTCTGGTACCGGTCCATGCTTGTCTCGCCTCCCCTTGGCTGCACCGGATACACAATGCCTTAGATCCGAGACGCGTCTGCGACGTGCTTGAGCGACTGCGCGAGGCAACGGATATCAATGGACCGCCAGCAGTAGCGCGCGCGGCAGCTACGAAGAGGTTTCGGGTACCTGCGCGGCGGCGGTCGGGTGTTCGGGTCCGGGCGCAGCGGTTGCTCTTGCTCCTGACGCGCGGTGATGAGGTAACCGCCGGATGGGTAGGAGGAGGAGAGCGTTTTATACGGCCGCCACAGTTCGGGCCAGGAAGAGGAGCGACCGGGTCGGCGGCCCAGAGCGCGCCTAGGGTTTTGGTAGGTGCAGTTACCGCAGTGCCCCTGGAGGATGCGGGGTTCCGCGGCCCGCGGGCATGGGGTTGGGGATGATGTATGGACGGGTGGATTTCGGCGGGCGGTGTTGAAATATACGGCTGGGATACGCTCTGGGTGAAGTTGACGGAGGAGCCTGGCTCCGTGGGCCCAATGGGTATCACATTTGCTATTTCCGATCCGATAATTTTACTCAGTAAGATAAGAATACGACCCACTCAAAAAGTGATAAGGCTTTCAACAAATCCCAATTTATTGTCTCAAAAAACAAAATGACAAACCCAGCACAAATTCATATAGAGAAATGGACAAAGATATTGTCGTTAGGGTAAGAATTTCTTGTCCTAACAACATATAGTCTGAACAAAGAGGGAGTAATGGACAAGAACAGCAACAACTACACCCCAGTATCAATTCACTCATTCTATGAAGTCAATACACCTGTAATATCTATTAATTATTATATGTAGAGCCACCGCAACACAAACCTGGGTGGAGAGCGTTATTACAAGATACAGTATATGAACATGTAAAAATAAGAACAAAAATGGACTATGAAGCTGACTCCCGTGTTCTATGCTGTAATTCCTACTGCAAAATATGGACACAAACCCAAAGAATGTGATCCTATATGTAAATCAATAAGTATATGGTAATGGAGCTTTAACTAAAAATCTATACATTCTATCATGTATTCTGATTTCTTCCCAAAAAAGGCTATCATGTGGAACTGAGCTGATCAGATAATCACGACAAATAGCAGAGCAGCAGCAATGAACATATTTGTGCTGAAACGCGCTTGCTGCGAATAACTTGCAGAAGGTTCCGACACATTGGCTTGGGTGCCACTCGATGCAGGACCCTTTGCAGCTTCAGGGGTGTAGCTGTTCGGTCCCAGTGCGGGTCTAGGAGGAACAGCAGAAGGATTTGGGTTCACAGGAAGCTTGCTTGAACTGTCCTTGCTGTAGCCTGATATAAACCAAAAAAAAAAAATGTATGACGGCATGATGTAGTTTTAAGATTTCGTAAATCAGAAATTGAGAAACCATCAAGATCAATATGAATGTACTTACAATCAAAATTTTTCCAGCCCAAGACCATCCTCTCTCGATCAAACACAATCTTCAGCCCAGACATAAAATTCTCTGCACCAAAAGTGCCCAGCTAGGGTAAGATCACTGATGAAATTTATCATAAATAGTCTACAAGGACAAAGAATATCAAGATAACTATTGTAGTAATTCATAATGTGGGATTACAGCAAAAAACATCATGAATGTAGCAGCCATGGTTTTTAGCAATGATAGTAAAAGGCAGCATCTGAAAGTATTTTAAAGCAAGTGGCCTTAGCATAAACAAGTATGATATTAGTATGTAGGTCATAGGCATGCAAAGTCCAGCTATTAACAGTAACATGGATAATTCATATCTAGAAAAAAGGGCAGCCCGGTGCACATAGCTCCCGCTTGCGTAGGGTCTGAGGAAGTGTCCAACCACTTTGGGTCTTTTTGTAAGCAGTCTTTCCCTGCATTTTTGCACGAGACTATTACAAGGACTCGAAACATGACCTCATGGTCCCAAGGCAACAGCTTTACCACTGCCCCAAGGATCCCCTTCAGACAATTCATGTCTGTAGTTCATTTAAAAGTGAAGCAGCGTATCTACAGAATCATTATAGGATCAAACATATTCAAATTGAAATGGAAGGTTTAACTGTTTAGAACGTGGAGAAGCTTACCCCCTATTAAGTTAACACCCTCACTCTTCATGATAGCCAAGCAATATCCAATTGGGTTCTGTTACGAAAAAGAGCAGTAGATGTAAATTGCCAAAAACCGTTACAAATACAACAAGAAAAAAGGACACAATGTCAGTTTTATCTTACAGCTGCCGTGTCCACTATGATTATTACTGGATCATTGACAGGAAATATGTTTCCGCCTTTCACTGTGAGACTTATGTTTGGAGGATTGGCAGGTCCCTTGGCACTGAAACATGCGGCAACACATCGATCAGGTTTAGATAGACAGGCAGCAGTATGTGAAAATGCAAATCTATCAAGGCCAGAACCTAGATAAATTACCTCACAGAGTAGCAGTATTCAAATGGTAGGGAAGAGGGAAGTTGGCTTGGCTTATCTTGAACTTGTGAATTGAACTGAAAAGAATGGACAAAATATAAGAACAGAACCATTGCAAAACTTATGAAGTGCTGAAAAGTCGCTGATAACATAGGCATGATACTTACACTTTTTGTGATTTCAGTGTACATCGGATCAGATAGAGCTGTGAAAGAGGTCCCAGTGTCAACAATAGCATTGAACATGGTGCTGATCGATTTACTGCCCACCGTAGCTCCAGTTATGCTTATGTTATAAAATGGACTGTGGAAACAAGAGATGGCAACATTAGTTCAATTAACTACTACTCATTTCTGAAAGATCTTTCTGAAATAAGTGCAGCAGGAGCAGGAACATACTTTTGTTTGTAGATATTTAGTGGAGTTTCCTGCTGGTCTGAGCTTCCCATGTCCCCAAAGTTAATTCTACCCTGGCCATCTTCTCCAAAACACATGGAGAAGGAATTGGAAGAAATACCTTTACTTGCAAGCAAACTAGGAACTGATCTGCTAGCCATACCAAGTCCAAGCAGACCATTTGGCGCAGCACTGCCCAGGAATGAACCTGTCTGGATCTGTCCGCAACTGAAAAAATTCAAAAGATTCAGCATGCAGAGATCAACATAAAATTGCAGCATATCATAAAGTGCATACCCGAATGTTATTGGGACTGTAACGATTTTTGGTTGTGCTGACTCAGTTATCATGTATAAGACATCCTCAACTAAGACACCAGAGGATGATGTGTTTTTTGACAAATAGTCAATGCTGTAGGGGCAACTGTTACTTGCTGATCGGCAGGAACCCTGGAGTTCACACAAATTGCTACTGCATGGGACTTTTCGGCTTGTACTCGACTTTTGAGGGCTGTACACATCGAACTGCAGATTCTGTGCCAATTTGTCGTACAAAAAGAGGCAATTAGTTGAAAGATAGAGATAACGTTAGGATCAAAGATGAATAATTATTATTTGGTGAACTGAAAGATTAATTTTGTTTTTAGAAGAAGACTACACAGATCTAGGACTAAAGGATTGGCTATTCTTTAGTATCGACAAGATTCCAGCTCAAGCTGTCAAGCTTCTGTAAAATTTCTAAGGGCTTGTTTGTTTGGGCTGGAGCTTTTGAACTTTTAAAAAAAGCTAATTGGTGGCTAATAGAAAAGCTAGCTGATGGAATTTTTATGTTGGCTTTTATACTATATTTTTTGCTTTTCTGCTCGCCAAAAAAACAGTAAAGCAGCCTAAGTGAGCTTTTCAGCTTGTGGTTCATTTTCTCAAAAGTTGGCTTTTCAATGTTCCACAAGCGAGCTTCTCAGATCTCTTTAGCTTTTCAGCGTTTCAGAAACAAACGGTGCCATGTTTGATGCTTTATATAACTTTGGTCTTCTTCAAACTATATTTATTTTCAAAAGAAATTATAACATAGGCTATTTGGGAATGACACCTCTTCTTTTTTCCGATAAGAAAGAAACAATTTGCTATCCCATCTTTAACAGCATCTAGTAGAGTGACTGCTCGCCTCTAATCATACGTCAGTCCTAACAAACATAGGCCAAGGAAAGGAGGAGAAGCCGTACCCCGTAGCTGGGTGATGTGAGGGGGGCGCACTTGACGCAATCGCAGGGCACCCAGAAGAGGTCGCTGCCGGTGTCGAGCGCCACCAGGAAGGTGACATTCGGCGTCCCCAGCGCCACCACCGCGTAGTGCAAGCTACAAAACCAACGCCAACCACCGCGCATGCTTTAGCCCAAAACCGAAAGAGAGAGAACAGCTAAACAGCTACTACCCGGCAATGATTCGATCCCTCTCTCCCGAAAGGAAGCGAAGTCACCGAGAAAAAGGCGGCACTCACAATCCGAGTTCGTTCAGCCGGTAGGTGTCGTTGCCGTCGACAAAGGTCACCTCGCCTCCCGCCCCGGCGGAGGCGAGCGACCGCCGGCGGAGGTCGTGCCCCGCCAGCGCCGCGTAGTACTCCGCCGTCCCGGAGGCCGGCGGGCTGTGCCCCGTCCGCGCCCGCACCGCCGCGGAGTACATGTGGTGGACGTCCAGGCTCAGCGCCTCCGCCGCCACCGCCGCCACGGCGGCCACGAGCAGCGCCCGCAACAACAGCGCCATAGTCGTCCACGGCATGGGAACGGAAAGTAGAAAGAGAAATGCGCCGAGTTCGGCAGCCAGCCGCTATGGCGCTATTTATCCGGGATTGGGAGCCGGCGGAGGAGAACGGAATGGAAGGGGTAGCATTTCAATGTGTGCACCTGCCGCCTGCCGCGAGTTGCGAGACTGCGAGGTGGCCGTGCGCGGTGGTGGGGGCTGGCTGGCCGCTGAATTTCCGCGGGAAGGAAGGGTGGGTGGCGGGGCCCCGGCGGCAGCCACCGAACGATGCGGGGACGTCACACGATAGCGTGCTGGACGCTTCGCTTTTTGGACTGCTGCCGACCACGATATTTCCTCTGAGATTTCGATTTTTCCTTTGCGTTTTCAAAAGGTACGGGACCAGCAGCGATGGCCCGGTGGAAACGTTAATGAACAAAACGGAGAACACCCGGAAATATTTTCCGGCTTAAAAAAAAACGGGTCTTCGTTTCAGTCGGCTCGTGTACCGTCCGATCTGGAACTGGCGCGCCTGAAAGCTCACGAACGGGTTCGCTGCTGTTACAGCTGAGACCGACATTATACTATTCCATCGTAGATGAGCCATGTTAAGTGCAAGAAAAAATGTTATTAGAAGGTAAGCTAAAAGTTTAATCTCAGACATTTACTTTTAAAAAATATATAGAAAATAGAAAATATAAATTTATTGTGTGTGGACTTTACAAAATATCCATAAAAGTAAGGAGTACTTTCGAAAACAGCTACATGAGTTAGTTTAGAAAAAGAATTACTTTCCAAATTAAACTTTTAGTAGTACCATATATGCGGTAAATGATCGATTAAATTTTTAAGATCTACTCGTACTCAAATAGACTGTCTACAATGATTTAAGACCATTTCAATTAAATTGTTGTTGTCATCGACTGAACTCTAATGGACGAACAGACGAAGAAATAGGTGATATTATCAGGCTTAAATCAAGATTTAATATTTATTCCTGGAACCAAGGATATCGGAACCAGTGGTTTCACACGTAATAGCGAAAACCTGTGAAATCGATTGAAAACTGCAACAAATTCAAATTTTAAAATCTAAATGATTGCTCAGCACTGGTTTTAATTTTTTGATTTTAAAATTGAAATGGTTTCGCTAGTTTACCCTTTCAATTTCACCAGTTTATTATTGATTGGTTACACGGGGTATTGAACGGTTCGAATAGGGTGAGGCCTGATGGGCAGTGGATTGCAGAGCACAGATCTATCCCTCTCCCGAGAACTCAGAAACTTTTGTTCCCTGTTTTATTGTTGTTGCTTTGGAAAGAGTGGAAGCGTGATAGAAGTGGATTACGAGGGTAGTATTGTGAAGATTGTGTGGACCATTCGGTCAGGAATTGACGCGTCTAAACTGAAAGTCGCATAGTTAAGCTGAAGATGTGATTCTGGTGGCTCTGGCTCCGCGAGCTAAACAAGAAGACAGAACAGGGGATCGGAACCCGTCCCACTCCCATCTCGATTGTTGACGTTCATCCATATGCATAAATCAAGGAAAAATATGCTTGTTTGCTGTTTCTTGTGTGAATCAGTCTTCACCCGCAGTGTCGTGGTGGCGGTCGTCACTCGTCAGCCTCCCTCGTTGGGCGCATGGGGCACGCCGACGCGGCGTGGCGCGGTGGCTGCCGGCCGTGCGGGGCTCCGGGCGCCGCTCGCGTCATCGCCGAGTTACCACTTTCAACACGGCGGCGCAACCGGAGTTTGACCGGGCGGCTGCCTTCTCAGGTTAGTCTATGAGTCTAGACGGTCAAGTTTCAGTGTCCAGACGTATGATTCCGGAACGAAAAGGAAATTGGAGACGGACCCGGAGTCAGGACATGCACGACGCGTGCTGGACCAATGAACCCCGTCGTCGAACTTTCCTTTCGGTCATCAACGATCGCAATTTCTTTCTTCCAGTCGTCGGCAGGAAAATCTGGAACCCGTGGCATGCGCAACTCACAACACAGGCAGGCATCGCCAGATATTCACAATTTTAGAGAGAGAGAAAAAA
>BCLF01000050.1:125048-178894 GCA_001602275.1 Zoysia japonica | reverse complement strand
CCTCTCGCCTCGTCGGCGGCGCCGGCGCTGACGGGGACGACCCCGTCGCGGTCTGCCGCGACCGGAAGCGCCTCATCAAGGTGGCGGCCGAGCGCCGGTTCGCGCTGGCCGCCGCGCACGCGTCCTACGCGGCGGCGCTCCGCTCCGTCGCGGACGCGCTCGACGTCTTCGTCGCGCGCCACACCGCGCCGGCGCCGATCCTCATAACGCTCCCCACCCCAACCGCCTCACCCCCGGGTTCCCCCAAGCCGGCGCCGGGGCAGGCGCAGCCGCAGCCGCTTCCGTCGCCCGCCACGCCACCGACGCCGTCCCCCGCGCAGGAGGCGCTGGCGTCGGCCGGGAATGGGGACGGCGGCGTGCAGGCGCCGGAGATGGAGTGCCCGTACTACTACGCGCCCCCGGCCCCGGTGACGCCGCCACCGCCGCCGCCCCCCGCGGCGTCTTCTGTCGGCGGGTGGGACTTTTTCAACCCGTTCTACGGGGCGGAGGAGGTGACCGCGGGTATAAGCGACGAGGAGATGCGCGCGGTGAGGGAGCGCGAGGGCATCCCCGACCTGGAGGAGGCGGAGGAGGAAGAGGTCGAGGCGAAGGAGCCGGAGTCCATGGCCCCAAATGCAGAAGCCTCGCTTGGAGTAGCCAAACAGGAGGAGTCCAAACATGTGGGCGAGACGGTGGGGAGTAACGGCGGCCTGGAGGTGGCCGTGACGCAGCCAGGACGCGAGCTGCTGGCGGCGCTCAAAGAGGTGGAGGAGCTCTTCGTGCGCGCCGCCGAGGCCGGCAAGGAGTTGTCCGGCATGCTCGAGGCCGCCACACGTGTCCCCGAGCTCAAAGGTCCGGTCTTTACTCGCTCCATTGCTTTTCCTTCCCGTGGTTTCTGTTCTTCTCGTGGAAGCTTGCTCGATCTGGATTACAAATGTAGTACGGGGATAGTCAATCCCCATTTGGTGTTTCTGTCAATAGCAGGATTTGGATGTAACATCGAGGTTTTGAGATACATCTTTTATCCAAGAAAGCTCTTTTATACGAGTTCTGGAGTCATACCTATTCTATTATACTGGACTCGGTAGTCAAGACTCAAGAGTCAGGATGGTATGAATTTAGATCTCTGTTCTTATTTTAGGACCCCCCCCCCCCCCCCCCCCCCCGGCGGTGCTTCTGGAGATTTGACAGACCATATGCCTTTGAAAAGTGCCTTTAAATATTCCTGGCTGATGGAATAGCCGCACACTATCAATTTGTTATCATCTTTTCTGCTATGCCGTCATTGCCTGGTCCTTTTTTGCCTAGCTCTTTTGATGCCAACATTTGTTGCCCTCGATTACAAAAGTTATCGGGCAAAAGGCTTAAGTCTGCTGCTTGATGGCGAACTCACGAATCTGTACTGTTGAGTCAAGCTAGAACAACATAGCAACTTTCTGATTTGTTTGGTAGCCACTAGCCAGCCATCCATGAACTAACTCTACTCATCATTTGATTGCATATTCTTTGCGCCTTTGATTCACCGTATTAACAATATCTATTCTGGTGCAGAAAATTCATCAAAAATTATCCATGCCATCACATGGCATCGGTCTCCATCATCAGTATCCTCATCCTACAGGAGTGAAATGGGTGCAAGCTCAAACAGTTTGTCATGGACCGACAAAAGTGAAACTAAGAGCGACATATTTGAAGATTATGGTGGGATGAAGTCTGGAAGTCACTCACAGACTTTAGGGAGACTATATGCTTGGGAGAAGAAGCTTTATGAAGAAGTTAAGGTGGGTTTGGTTGATTTTTTCTTATTATCCATGTGATTTTAATGCTGGTATATGCTGAAGTCATTCAATGTTAGTTTTGTCGCGTATATGTTAGAATAGTGATGTTTTCTGAAAGAGAACCAAAAGAAAAGGGTGTAGCATTGTTGGAAATACTAGCTACAAACTTTGGCTGACAGTTTTAGCTACTGATCGGTTTAGACCAAATTGTCTTTATTGTCATGTGTGATCTGGCTGTATTTTTATAAATTCATAGCAATTTTTTATCATTCTGAAATCATAGCAATATGCTATATTTTCCTTGCATTGACCAATTTGTGCTGTATCTTATATCCATGAATTAATTATCTCTCGTCTAATTACTGAGTGGACCTAAGAAGCTGATTTGTTCATTTGATGTTATTTATGTTTTGTACATTTATGTTGAAATGATTTGGTTGATTCTTTTGCAGGCTATAGATCAAATCCGGCAAACATATGAGAAGAAATGTGTCCAAATGAGGAACCAAGATGCCAAAGGTTCAGAGCTGCGATCTTCTGAAAAAAATAGGACTACTGTTAGGGACTTGTATACAAGAATCTGGGTTTCTCTACGAGCAGCAGAATCAATATCTGATAGAATACAAAAATTAAGAGATGAGGAACTGCAACCACAACTTGTTGAGCTGTTGCAGGGGTAAGTTGATACTCTATTCATGTGTAGAAACAATTAGTTTTCGTTCTAATCAATACTGATGCATTGGCTGCTCCTTTGCAGCTTAACAAAATCTTGGAAAATAATGGTTGACTCACATGAAGCCCAGAGACAGATAATGTTTGAGGTGAATTCATTCACCTGTCCTGCCTATGGTAAGTTCTGCAATGATGCCCAGCGTCATGCAACTCTAAAGTTGGAGGTTGAACTGAGGAATTGGAGATCCTGCTTCATGTGCTATGTCAATGCTCAGAAAGCATATATTGAAGCTCTTGATGGCTGGCTGTCGAAGTTCATTCTGACCGATACCATCCGGTACTCCCGAGGAATTTCATCAATTGCGCCTGATAGAGCTCGCGCACCAACTTTAGTTGTGATTTGCCATGACTGGTACACTACATTGTCGAAGTTTCCAAACAAGCGGGTATATTTCACCATGAGAAATTTTGTCAGGAGCGTGAGAGTGCTATGGCTGAAGCAAGGAGAAGAGCAGCAGCAGAAAAGAAAGGTGGACAGCCTTGCAAAGGAGATGGATAAAAAGCTAACTGCTTACAAGAGAGCAGAGAACAAGGTCATTGAGACCAAGCTTCCAGATTATAAACCTGAGCTAGATGTCAAGCAGCGCATGGATCACCTATCTGATAAGAAGGAGCTGCTCAACGCCTTAAGGAGGAGGGTGGAGGCAGAGAAGGCGAAGCATCACGCTTGCATGCAAGACACGCATGATGTCACTCTCAACGGTTTCAAAATTGGCCTTGCCAGTATTTTTGAATCGCTGACAGAATTCTCAAAGGATTCAGTAAAACTTTATGAAGACCTCCTAACACAAGCTGGCACCAAAGATTCAGTTAACGTTACTGAAAAACAGTCGGGCCTTGAGAGGCCGTATTCACAAATTGCGGTGGATGCCACCTGAATGGCAGTGCTCCTCCTAGAACCTAGTGGCTAGTTGCATCGCCCGAGTTTTTGGGCCCCTAGAATCTTTTGTCTGATCGTAGCTTGTAGATTACCATGTTGGTTGTTGGTGGTAGGGTCATTCTTGTGGGCAACTACCTGCTTGTAATTATTCGTTTAGCTTGATATCTGGAAGGATTCGCTCTGTTGCTGTTTCCTTGTCATACTCTGTTGCTGTTCTCTTGTCGTAGGAGTCTGCCCCATCAGGAATCTGAATGGCATGGTTATTTGGGCTCAAGAAATGGGGGAATTTGACAGGTTAACTCCATATTACTACCATCATATTAACTGATGACAAAATTTAAGGTTACGTACAAGATGCCCGCCTGAACATCCTACGGTCCACAGCGGATTCGTAGTATTGCTGTAGTTTGTATTTCACAAAAACAAAGTTATATTTAGTACTGCTAGTCGTCAGCTCAGCTCCTACGGATGTCTTGAACCGGGATGCAGAGGAAGGAACACCGGCCTAGACCGCGCGCCGGCACAAGGGACAGGATGCGTGCCGGAGCAGCCAGCCGTCGATGCACGGCAGGTGGAACATATGGCGGCACACCGGCAGGCTCCTCGCGGTATCGCCGGTTTCAAACTCCTGCAGAAACAATCGTCAGAACCCAACAGCAAGCACGGCAACAAACTGCCTTCTACTAGCACTGCGGAGCAGATACCTGTAGGCAAACCGAGCAGGCGATGTGCTCGCCGCCGGCATCCACGTTGCCGCCCTCAGGGAACTTCACCACCGGGAGCCTGTCGATGACCGCCCTCGGCATGCCACTCCTGGTGCCGCCGGTTTCGAAGATGTCGGCGCCGTCGTCGTGCCCGACCGGCGACTCCACCGCGCTCATCTGCAGCAGCGCGCGCGACCGTGTCACGGAAGAACAGTGGCGGTAGTCCGCGAGTGGGAGCGAGCATCGATCAGTGAGAACGCGTACCTGACTCTCGACGGCGCTGAGCACGGCCGGGTCCACCTTCTCGCGCACGAGGCGGCCGGTCAGCAGGCTCCAGATGACGCCGAGCTGTTGAAAAACAAAGGAAAGAAGACCCGGTCAGCTGCTACGGCGCGCGCATGAGCTATGGCCGGTGACTGGCGACCGATCGAAGTCGCCGTTGAGGTGCGTAGTAACTAGTAATGGGTATCGATGATGGTGCGAGAAGAGAACCGACCACGTAGACGACGCTCCAGATGGCCGGGTGCTCGTCGGAGCGCCATATCGCGAGGGAGGAGTCGACGACCTCCATGGACACGAGCGCGCCCGTGATGCCGCCGACGCCCGTCCCGCGCACCACGCCGGTCTCCGTCGCCAGCCCGATCAGCCCCCCAGTGATCGCGCCGAGGAGCGTCCCCACTGACACCCACGATCAACCACACAAATCAATAAAAAAAAATCTTCAGATTACACGTCGCGGACCACGGCACGGAGAAAAGCTGCGACTAACCCGCCGCGAAGACGCAGGTGACGAGGCCGCGGGCGAGGCTCTCGGCTGCGCGGGCGGCCAGGGAGCCGGCGCCGCGCGCTGCGTCCTGCGCCGCGGAGGAGACTGTAACACCAGGCGTAGCACGCCGAAAGGAGCCGGCGCGCGCCGTGTCGTCCATGGCAGAGCAGTCTTTGGGAACCCGGAGGAAGCTCGTCAGGAACCGGAAACGGAATTAGTGCGGTAAGAAATTTCAAGGCCAGCTTTCGCGCAGGCCGATGCCGGATTCTATAACGGGAGCAGGTCGCAGAGTTGGGTCGGAAATCTGCTCCGTCCCCGTCGGCGTGGCGTACGCGTGGATGTTTGACTGCGGGGCAGGCGGCGGCGTGCAAAGGTCAGTCACGGACCGACTGCTCTGCTGGCGCTACCGCTAAATATCTGCAAGCAGGAGCGACACGTTCGTCCGTCTCCCTGTGGATGGAGAAGTCGGGATTGAATTGCGGACGCAGGAGAAACTGCAGCCTGGCCACGGTCGAGATCGACGTGGGAGGTGAGGTGACGGGAAAACCATCACGCTGCCGGTGGATGGATAACAGGCGTCTCGCGTCGAACGAACGTCGGTCGCACTCCTGACGTCGCCTAAAGCTTCACTTTACCTGAAAGGGGAGGTCTTCATGCCTTTATGCTGCCCGTACGCTTAACTATGGAGGCAAAACTCGTGCGCTGCGGTGTCTGTCCAATCGCTGTGGGCAACCTGTGAGCGTAACGAAGTAGATTCTTCACCAGGAAGACGCCCGTGGCCGATGAAATGGCCGCGTCTGTTGTTCCACTCCACCGGAATGGCTGTACTGGCGTGAGAAGATTTTGGGTGCGGACTTGGAGACGAAGGAATCCGGTGGGCATGCGGTGCAACAAGTTATCCCAAGGACAATGAATCGCTTTCGGTGACCAGGGTAGTGGCAACATTTTCGTCCTGTGGGCTCTCTCGGCGGTGTGGAGGAAAATGTTGGATAGATGCCGCAGATGGTTACAGCGAACGCGTTATGGCGACAGAGTCGCACCGCTCAGCTACCCTTATTGGCATTGGTCTGTCGCCGGCCGGTCCACGACTCCACGCAAGACGGGGAGCCGGTCAGGGATCGCGGAGGAGAAAAAAAAAATTTTGACAGCCCACGGACGTTCCGACTCGGGGCCCTGGTCAGGATCACGGCAAATGTTCTCGGCTTACTTCCGCGAGCCGCGCGCCAGACCTTTGGGCCACCAGTTCATAAACGTCTGGCCAGGCCTTATACTCCGAAACTGGGCCGGCCGAATTTTGCTGGGTCCGAATTCGGCCTATCCCCTATCCCCTCCCTGTGATCCGTCTATTTTCTCTGGAACAGGTCGCCAGTGGCAATCTGCGAGCAGGAATCACTGGATTTCCTGTGACAATCACCGGCAATCTGCGAGCAGGGATCACTGGATCCACAGACGCTGTGTCAGTCAACTGTCTTCTGGGTAAAATTCCGTCACCCTGAAAACATGGCAGCCACAGCCCGAAGACGAGGCCAAGCGACTCGCCTGACAGACGCCGGGCTGCCGGATTCGCCGCATCGCCACGTCTACCAGAGCTGCGAAAGCGACGAGCGCGCCGAAAGGCCAAAACTGTGTCGCCTTCGCACTCGCCCGTGCCACGTGACCCCAACCTCAGCGTCGCGTCCAAAACCGCCTGCCCCGGCTGCGGTTCACGCGCTCCGCTTCGCCGCCGGGAGTCACGCGCGACCGGTGCCGTGGCCGGTGTACGACGAGGAGGAAGAATTCGAGCCCGTCTTCCGTGGCGTGGGCGCCGTCACAGTACTCACGTATAACTTTCAACTCGCTCACGTTTTCTCGGAGGACAAACTTCGCTTGCACAACATGCTCGTCGGCTCAGAAACCGAGGCGCCGTCGCCCCACCCAAAATGGCACTCGGCGGCATGTACACACCACAGACACACAAAAACGTTACGTGGCGGCTGGCGGAGGCCGCCAGGTGTTTATTTGCGTAGTCCGTTCGCGGAGGCTGCGGTCATCTCGAGCTTCCGCCACCGGGCGTCCCTGACGGCGGCCGCCGCCTCGGCCTCGGACCGCCGCGCGGCGAGGTCGTCGACGCATTGCGCGTACAGGTCCGGCGCTACCCGCTGGAGCAGGGCCTTGACGCTCGCCGTCACCTGCTGCACGCACTTGCTCCAGTGCCGCTCCAGGTTGGTCTCCACGCTGGCCACGAACGCTGGCAGGATTTTCTCCATCACGCTCGTCGAAGCCGACGCCAGCTCCAGGAATCGCTCGTTGTTCCATACGTACAGCGCCCTCTCGGCCACCTGAAACAATGGAATTGGCAACGTGACTTCAGTTGCTGCAAAAACCATTTGATGCAGGATAGCAAATGATGTAGGAGTACCAACAGAATCCATCAGTTTTAGTAACTTTTAATTCATTAAGGACAAGGACAGCATTACTATGACAACTAAGAAAGGAGCTTTCTCTAAAAGTTCATAGTATCATCGCAACTTTATAAAGCGACATTAATCGGATTGGTTACTTTGGTACTCCTACAGTATATATCCGTCAAGAGTGGGCACGACTGACATTCTGTAACAGTTCATTAGTGCAATCCGTGGGCCAACAACTATGCCTATTGAAGAGGTTACTATTTGGTCTTTTTAGAATGAGTCTATATTGTTATCGCTACAAGGCAATAGTTTTACCTAGATATAGTAGATCAAATAAAATTCAGGGAAGTCCCATTTTGAAAATTGAGCACGAGTGACCTAAAGTCGACAAACTGAATCACAAGGACGTGAGGTCACTGTATGAAGTCACTTTATCGATGAAGCTGTTAAGTGGCATGACACTTTTTTACCCACATGTACCCAACCTTGCATGAATGGGGGGGCAGTGGTGGATCACGGAATATGAATCTCAACCATGACCAAGGAAAAGTGGCATGCCTAACGGTATGGCCACGGACCACATTTCCAGAAATTCAGAGTCCTAAAATTGAATAAAACAATGATCAAATATCTATACTGATGAAACTGACATATAGTACGAGTACTAACTGGCAGCATCGAAAGCGAATTGTGAAAATCACGGAGAAAATTAACGGAGTCGTGGTGGAAAACAGAACGAACCTGAGAACTGCAACTACTGACGCATCGTGCAATCCGCGAGCAGACAGGCACGGCGATCTTCTCGAACTGCTACGGGTCGAGGAGTTCGACAATCTTCTCGAGCTCGTCGATAAGCAACACCTCGTCGATAAGCGGTTTTCTGCTTAGCCTTCGTACGTAGTCGTTATATTTATCATGTAAAATCGATGAATGAACGAATGAAATAAATTTTTTATTTTTTTAAAAAAACATATGAACTCACGTATTATTTACTCTATTAACAATCAATTTATCTACTCCTCTCGACACTAAATAATTCATCTAAGAAGGGATCGGCTTAGCACTCGCATGTGCTGCGTCCAAGCTTGGCTCGACTCGTCGCCGTCGGGGTCGTCTTAAATTCGGCGGGAGCCTGGAACGAGAGACGCATGGCCGATGGCTGGGGCCTAGCGCTTTGGACACGTCCGGGTTTCGGGTCGTCGTCGTCAGGTCCTTGGAGGAATGGATAGCAACGGCGAAATGGCTCAGGCCCAGTCTCCGTCCGTAGTGTGTGAGTAGCGTGCCGGTGAGGGACCAGAGATTCAGGATTCGTAAAAGCAATCCGCTGCGTTGGATCTTGCTGGACAATACCGCATGCGGCCGCGTGAGCCGTGTGGTCCTTCACTTATCTTGGTTCAGACTTCAGAGACGTAGTAAACGCCAGCGAACCCGTGAGGCTGAACAAGCTCGTCTCTGCTGCTACTCAATTCTTGTCCATCGCTGACCGTGTTGACCAGATAACCAGATGAGTCGAAGAAGGACGATACAACTGACGATAAAAGAAGTTTGATGCAATCGAACAAAGTTGAGGGTAAACAAAAGGCGACAGGCATGGCGGCAAACATAAACAAAATGATTGCATCAACGGACAGACTCCAGGTTAATCTAACAAGATCACCGAACCAATCAGGCACCGTGATCTGAGAAGAACCTGGACTGGACTGGAGAGGAATAAAAAAGAAGTCACATGCCGCCGATGGCTACAAGATTCTGTTCAAGTTTCTCCAGGAAACTCATTTCAAGCAGACGTCGCCGGGTGTCCAGTTGCGGCACAGGCTTGACCGTTCCCTTGAGGAAGCCTACGAGCGAAAGATGCCCCCGGTGTGCCATGTGCTGGTACTAGTAGCAAACTTGCAAAGCTTATTAGGCTGATCGATAGACTTGCGTAGCTTCGTCGAATCTAAGCCAGGGTTTTCAAAACCGGCGAAAATCAGCCGGTTTTCTATCAAATCGGACTGTTTCGGTTTAAGAGTTTGGCTGATTTTCAGTTTAATAAAATTAAAAAATTATGAAAATTTTAAAAAAAATGAAAATCCGAAAACTGGTCAAACCGGCCAGTAATTTACCGGAAAAACCGCTCAAGCCGATTTGATTTCAAATTACAAAATGGTAAACTGGTCGGTTTTCTCTCAAAAATTTGATTTTTAAATTTGTTCGATTTTTTTACTGTAGCGGTTTATCACGGCTCGACGGTTTTTGGTCCGGTAAGGAAATCTGAAACCTTGATCTAAGGGCGTTGTACCAATGCATGCACCGGACGAACAAAAGTGCAACGACCATTCGGTGAGGCAGCAAGTCGTCATCCGTTGTTGACGTGGAAAAAATTGTAGCAGCTGAGAAAAATAATGGATGGAACTATACCTGATCAAGTGGGCCATGTTAAATGGACCGGCACGAGATTCGAACATTTTGGCCTGGCACGAACACAGCCCAACACAATGTGCAGCTAGCTGGGCCGACTCGAAGCACAACACGAGCCGTGCTAAGCGTAGACCCGTTGACACGGCACGGGCACGACCCGTTTAAGACAGCTCGATTAGACATGACATTAGACCATATAGCCCACTAGGCCTAGCACGTGGGACTGTTATTTGAAATTTAACCATAAATACATTTAATTTGATCAATTTATATTTAAAATTTAATATTTTAAGTATTATATAATTATTTTTACAGTAATTTTTTGAGACAAATGAATTTTATTTTTTCTTTCGGGCTTTGACATGACCCGTCTGAAAATACCCAGCCATGCTTGGGAACGGAGTATGGCCCGTTGGTCAGCTATAGATGGAACTAGGGCTGAAAAATGCTCTACTATTTTCATTTTCACATTTCAAATACCGAACAGAAACGAAAACAGAAGTCTGGTCGAGAAAAATACGGAGTTTCGAAAACCAACCAATCAGGACGATAATCCACCGAAAACGGTTACGTTCATACAAGTGATAACATATTCATAATATACAACACACAAAGAAGTCTGCCAATACACAGAGCAATACATTGACATTAGGATAACAGTATAAGCTTATCAACCATTTCTCCATGTTAAATTACAGTAAATTCAGCATATACAGATTCCAAATACAATAGCAAACAAATGTTAAACAAGCAATTCAGTCGAGCAGGAGACGGACGGCGAGGAGCGACGGGATCTAGCCGTGGTGAGGTCGGCTCCACGTCGCCGGCAAGGAGGTGCGAGCGCGCGGGGCTGGGATGGGGAGGGGGGAGGGGGGCGCTACGCCGCCGTCGAGGAGGGAGGCATGCGAGGCCGTGTCGTGGAGGGAGGGGTGCCGCGCCGCAGTCTAACGTGGAGGCGCGCGGGGCCGGGTGTGGAGGCGGGGCGCCGCGCCGCCGTCGAGGAGGGAAGCGCGCGGGGCCATGTCGTGGAGGGCAGCGCGCCACGTCGCCGTCGAGGAGGGAGGCATGTGGGGCCAGGAGTGGAGAGCGGGCTGCCGCATCATCGTCGAGGAGGGGGCGCACGAGGCCAGGCGTGGAGGCGGGGGCGCCGCCGTCGAGTTGGGGTGCGCCGTCGAGGAGGGAGGCAAGCAGCAAGGATGAGGGCGCGGGTCACAGGCGGTTAGGGCTGGGCTAGGGGGTTAGGGTTGGCCGGTTCGTGGGCTGTTTATATAGGAAGATGATTCTAGTGGGCTTGTTACTGGAATGGGCCGATTTCCGGATAAGAAAAAATGGAGAAAAACAGAAAATTTCCGGATCGAATTTCGCAAAAACGGACAGAAAAAACGTCGTACTCTTTTTTTTACCGTTTCCATTTTCCTCCTTTCCGTTTTCATCCGTTTTCGTTTTATTCCGCAAATTCGAAAATGAAACGAGAAATACGGTAAACAAAAGACGATCGGAACGAAAAATTTCCATACCGTTTTGAGCACTAGATGGAACTACTCTACTACAAGCATGCATTGCGATAAATTCGATGACAACGAAGAGTTCCGGTGCTTACTTTGTCCTTTGTATGGATCACAACATGATTACAATTTTTTTTTCGTTGTTGCCGGGCAATGTAACACAAACATATTACAAGTTCAACCATTTAAATATGAATGGAGCAACGGTGTTGAGAGGATAGAGCTCACTTTTTTTTAAATGTCAGAAAAATATAGAGCAATGACAATAGTACATCTGAGAGGAGTAGATGGTGATCATGAAAACCCAGACGAGACCAAACTTTCAAAAGAAGCAGCGCTCACGGTTCACGACCAACAAAAAGCCCGGAGAAGAGAGATGGTCGGTGGCTGTTGCCGCGATGCCGCGTTTTGGGTTTGTATTGCGTCGTGTTGGGCTGCAGTTGGGCCGGGCTCTTAACTAGGCCCTCATTCGGATCAGGCCCACCATGATAGAACACGTCACAGACTCACAGTAAGATAATGAGCTGCTTTCTTTCTTTCAGCCCATACTACGTGTCGTCGATGCACGCTTTCTTCACGGGTACGGAGGGGGAACCTAACGTGGATGATCATCATAACACGAGGACAGAACGGACCGTGTGAAAGAGAAAACGTCCGTCTCAAAACCGATGGGCGCCGATCGCCTTCGCCACGAGGAGTACAGGCCATACAGCGGCAGGTGGTACCTCGTCAACCTTTGCCTGTTTCTTCCCCCTTTGTTGTCTCACCTGGTAATACGGGTCAAGTTTTCTTTAAAAAATTTCAATTGCCAGGTCCGTACGGTTGCGGACTACTAGCTGCCACGAGTAATTTCTGCATTATTTGGGTCAATCGGCAGGTGTGTATACATAAGAGGACGGTGTCTTTATACAGCGGCATCGGAATGTGTTTTTTTTTTTCTGCTTATGGGCCTACGGCTGAGGTATAATACTACACCTATTTGGGGCATGTGCACACGTCAAATTCACTGCGCACCAGCAAGACGTCGGCACTTCCCCGGCCCGCCGGTGACGCCATGCCCTCCCACGCGTGACGTTGTGAGAGGAAACCACTGTACCGGCGCGCAAGTGCACCCACCGCGGGCCGCGGCCGTACCACCCACCGACGTCGTCGTCGACACGGACCCAGGTCCCGGCGTTAGGAAATCCGGTCTGGGCAACCAGGTCGCGCGTACCCACGGCCGTGACGCGACGCGATAGAGCGGGAGCCGTCATAGAAAAACCGCTTCAAAGCTCATCAAGCGCCGGAACGGATCGCGTCATCGACGTCAGTCCGGCGCGGCACCGATGGAAAAAGGCAGCGCCGCCGCGCCCACCGTCTGGCCGCGTCCGTCGTCGTCGTCGCGGCCGCGCGATTTATTAATACCATCTACTCCCGCACCGGTTTCCCTTTAACCACGCCACGCGCGACTAATTAGCCGCGAGCAGGTCTCCGATCCCAATCAGGATTTATTTTCTCACCAAACCACCCTTGCCGGCCCGGTATATATATGTACTCCTACCTCACATCTTTACGGGTCGACAAAACCAGAAGCACCGAGCTGAGATCGCGGCGAATTCATCGGCCAAGAAGAAGAAGAACGTGTTTGTTGATGGAGAAGCCGAAGCAGCAGCAGAAGAAGAAGAACGGGAGGTCCAGGAGCTTCTCCGGCGGCGGATTGGTCTCGTTCCTCAGGTCCACCGTCGCCTCCTTCTCCTCCACCTTCCCGTCGACGTCCTCGCGCGGCCGGTCGTCCTTCAACCACCGCAACGCGTTCTCGGGACCCATCATCTCCATCGTCCCTCCGGAGGCGCGCGGCGGCGGTAGGAGGAGGCAGTCGTCGTCGGCGTCGGGGTACCGGACGCCCGAGCCGTCGTCGCCCAAGGTGTCCTGCATCGGCCAGGTCAAGAGGAGCAGGTCCAAGAGGGCGGCGGCCAAGGTCAACCCGTCGTGCGGCAAGAATGGCGGCGCGTGCCCGTTGCCGCCGCTGCCACCGTCGGCCGCGGACGCGGGGCGGTGCACCAGGCCGGCCAAGGGCTCGCTGGTGAGGCGGGTGCTCTTCCGGCGCAGTAGGTCGCGGTCCAGGTCCAGAGATGGGTGCAGCGGTGGGACGAGAGGTGTTAAAGGCGTCGTGGCGAAGGCCCCGGCTCCGGTGCCTGCCCCGGCAGGAGGGCTCGGCCAGATGAAGCGGTTCACAAGCGGTCGCGCCGCGTTCCAGGACTTCGACTGGCGTGAGGTGGAAACGAGGGTGCATGACGTCGACGAAGAGGAGGACGACGGGTTCGTGGCGCACTCGGCGCCGCTGGTGCTCGGCGGCGGGGTGGTCGCGTCGGAGCCGAAGAAGGAGGTGAACCTGTGGAGGCGGCGACCCATTGCTCCTCCCACTCCGCTGCAACTTCCCTAGCTAGTTTAACTAGCGACCTGTATGCGACCCTAGTTAGTTCTTGCATGCGTGTTCGTCTCTGTGCGGCGAAGCCCGCGATCGATTCTTTTGTTTGTGCAGTCTGTTACTCCGTACTCCTGTGCTATACAGCAAACGGTGTCAATAATTTAAAATTAGAAGAAGTATAAATTTAGTTTAAGTTTCCCTCGATCTGTATATGTGGCGATCGTCTCATTCAAAGTATCAAAGGCATTAGCTAAAAAACGATTTGTTTAATTAGCTCGGAAATCTAATTTTTCTTTCGTATAGTTCGTCTATGTATGGCCAATATGAGAATAATGACCAGCATCATGTTTGACAAAATTTTTGCTTGGTGATCTAACCAAATAGTCTACATGATGGCTGCTAGTTTCACTGCTCTTCTATGGCGTCGTTCCCCATGCAGCGCCAATTATTCCTTGCACATTTTTCTCTAGAAACATTCAGCGTCAAGGTTGGAGAAGTCTGGTCAGCACAAGGTAGCACTTGAAAGTATCAGCGGAGCGGCCAAACGAGAATGGCACTACAAATCAATGCGAGGTTGAATTATTCGTGTTCAACCGACTTGATCTAAAAAAATATTCATAGGTTCAGTAGTTCGGGTGCAACGTTTACTCAATTACACAACAAAAAGGTTTATTTATTTATGCATGACCATGCATGCACAAGAATCTCGCGTCGAGGGCATTTATTTTGTTCCGTTGGAACGTTTTAGGTCCTGTTTATTTCCATTATAGATTATGGAATATGTATGTTTGATTTTTTTTTATCTAAGATGAATGATAAAGAAAAGGTTAAAGTCAATGATGCTAATTATATTTTAAATTAGGATATACTTATTATAGCT
Source organism: Zoysia japonica (assembly GCA_001602275.1). Classification (NCBI taxonomy): domain Eukaryota; kingdom Viridiplantae; phylum Streptophyta; class Magnoliopsida; order Poales; family Poaceae; genus Zoysia; species Zoysia japonica. Next base: position 164,473 of record BCLF01000050.1, on the reverse strand, counting down.
AAAAATATAAATCTAAGATCCTATTTGATAGGAATTATGATTATTTAAAAAATAGGTTCTAATTTTTAATCTGCTTCTTATGTCAAAATTGTTTGTTAGAACAACTTATCTAAGTACTCCGTATTATAGACGGTGGAAAGGAAGAGATAAGTGGTAAAAAGTTAGCATTTTTATTTTATTGGTGCTAATACATGACGTAAAAGTTATTATATTATGTATATAGCACTCCTATTCCTTATGAGTTTTAAGTATTTGATAAAGATTATAAAACTATAATTAGTTTCAAAAGCAGCTTTTAAATCTCTACTAAACTCAGGTGGATGATATACCTCACCAGTCACAGCAGTCGACTACCCGTTCGATGTAATTGGACCACGGATAAGGTTAAGCCCACCTACCATCGGCGAGATCTGACTGCGGAGGATCCCAATCCAGAGTGATTAAAATCTAGCCCAAGACTGATGATCATCCGTATAGTACTACTTCTTTCGATACACATGCATGCTCATGGAAAACCGGGGAGATGTCGAGAAAGTTGGGGGCATATACGTACCTCGTGACTCGACAAAAGACGAAAGGAAAAACAAAAACGGAGCGCTTCGTCGTTGCCCAGTCGTCACACGCATGTAGCACGTTCCATGCGCGCTCGACATGTACTAGAGAGGAGAAAAATCGTGAGGCGCAGTTGGCCAAGTGCTGAAAACCGTGGGCAACGTGTCGGGAAAGGGGAACCAGGCATATTGTGGGCCGTGAACTGAGCCCATCTGTTTACTTTTTTTTCTTTTTCGAAATGGCCCGTTCAAAAATGGGGAAAATTGGATCAGAGACGTCCAGAACGAGACACGCCCTGGCTTGTCCACGCGACTCCAGAGCTTGCTGTGGTTCTGGATGAGCGCAGTTCCGCAGCGGCCGACAGCGGCTGCGGGGAATGAAAACGGCACTGAAGTGAAGCCCAATTTGCACGGTTACAGTTCTGTCATTCCGCGAACAACAAACTGCTTTTCAGCTTTTCGAAGACTGATACTCCTGGCCTCTCGCTGAGACGCAACTTGGTCTAAAAATATCTCCAGGGAGGCGTGCGATCTGGAGTGAGGTCCTGCCGCGATGTGACGGACCGACCGAGGGATGTTGCCACTTCACCAGGGTACATTGGCCGGGACGCTGGACACGACGGAGCCGGTCGCTGTTTAGGACCGCTCGCCCAGGTGCGCATAGGACACATCCAAGGCTGAATGACAGTGTCCGCGTCCAGACCCCGCGAACAGTGAATCCAAATGAAATCCTCCGTATTCGCGATCTTATTTGACAATAATCAAAGAATATCTAGTTAGCTCCGCCCCTACGTGTAATTCAACCACGCTAGTTTGTACTCCCGTACTATAGCACACTATCTGGTCAGCTATGACAAAAAGGATCCTTGCTTTTCACAACTCCAGCTTGCATCGTACAGTAGATCCACAGGTGCGGTTATCTTCATAATTTGTGTTGGCCCCTCGTCTGAACACAGGATGTCTAGCCATGGAAAAAAGATCATGGTCCTTGTTTGATGGGCAGCGCCGCATCGTCGTCAAGGAAAAGGATGCACCCGAAGAAAATATCGATGGCGGTCGACATCGAAGTGATGAAGGAAACGGCGACCCTGCAACGTGTACAGCTTGTGTGCTACCACTGCAAGACAGTCTCTCGACACTTCCAGCTCGCGGATCGTGTACTCGTGTATCGCTGGCGGCCAAGCCCTAGGGAGAGGATCGAGACAAGGCGTCGGCACGAGCGATCTCTGAGAAAGGGAGGTCGTGTTTGTGTTCTGATCTGCTTGCTTATGCCAGTTGCCAACCCAGCGTCGCTGTATGTTCTGGCCTGCTGGCACGGAGAGGATGGACCAGCCAGCCAACAAACTCGGCGAGAGCGATCGAGATTGCACCGGCAGGCATGACGTCGCTGTTTGGCGGGTCTTATCCGCAGCCAACTCAAATTGGGGTGGTAAATCCACGTAACGTTGCTTTTACATCGCTTGTGCCCTGCTCCGATTGTCGGCTCTGTTAAAACAGTTTATTTACAACTTATTCAAAAAATAAGTAGAAATTATGTTAAATAAAAAAAAATTCCTGGGCACCGTCCGCAGCTGCTCTGCGCTGCGAACCCGCAAAGGATTTGTGCCGTGTACTCCCTAGCGATCAAACGGGCAGCCCAACGTTCGGTTCCCAAAAAAAAAAAAGGGCAGCCCGACATTCGGTTCCGCCGACGGCTCCAGTCGAAGCCACGCTCGATGCAATCGGCTTGTTCTCCCGACGGCTCCGAAGGAATCCACTTCGTCCCCAGACGGCTAGATCCCCAAATCGCCGCTTTCCTTTTCCGTGGCGTTGCCTGATTCTCTTCCTCAATCTCGCCTCCGATGAGGTGCTCCACATCGGCGCCACCTCTCTGCTCCACATCGCCGACGGCCTGACGACTCCGCCTCGCCGCCACCGCGCTCCCCATGTGGTGCAGTTGCAGACGAAACCCGGAGCGCAGGGCCGATTACAGCCGCCTGACTTCTCCAGATCGCCAATTGCAGCAGACGAAGCTCGGTGAACAGGGCGCGTTGGTCGTCGCCGTCGTTGTCGGGGTGGCCATCGCGCTCAACTGCACTCTTCGAATTTGCTGGAAGCCCAGGAGCCTCTCCATACCCGAACGCTCCTCACCTTCCGTCGGTAGCCATGAACCCCGAGACAATTCAAGCGGTCTTCTTTTTTTTTTTTCCCTCCGAGCCGCGCCGTCGTGACTGCATTTGGTGGAGCCGTGGCTACTCTACTCGGAGCCGAACGCTACGGCGGTCGACGGTTGTGAGGCGTCGGATGGGACCGACTGTCCACGTGGTACAATTCGAGAGAAGGTACGCACAGCCTCCGTATGCGGACGGACGCAGGGAATTTTTTTCATGTCAAATTGCAAATTGATTTTACAGCTTATTAATAATTTATTTTTAACTGTTTTTACCTGTTAAAAAATAATTTTTTTAAATTAAATTTCAGCTGTACCAAAAGAGCCGTGATTGTGATCATCAAGGTCCGGTAACTCGAGGCACACGAGCACGACCAGAAAATGTCATCAATCCGTTACCACTCGGGTGGTGTTTACGAACGAGGAACTCGAGGATAAGAATGCGATTAGGAAGTAGAGTTGATATGCTCTCTTCATTCATTCAACTCATTAATTTGTTATTTATTTTTCAATTCTAATATGATCTTTCATTTCGTATAAGCCAAACAACTCCTCGGTGATTTGTCTGCTCCCCTCTCCGTTTGTCGGAGATGGTGATTGGTGGTTGTAGGCAGGGTTTTGAAAATGGTATCAATCCTCAAAACCGGTCGACACCGATTTTCGCTGTTTTTTACGGAAATAGGAAAGTGCTATAGTAAATTAAAAAAATTGAACAAATTCGAAAATTAAAATTTTGAGTGAAAATTCGGTTTACTGTTTAGTTTTACCAATTTACTTTTAAAAATTTTAAAATCAAATTGGTTTGAACGGTTTCCATCGGTTTTTTTGTTTACCGCTGAATTTGACCGTTTTTGGATTTTTAAAATTTTGATTTTTTTAATTTTTTAAATAAAAAACCGATCGTCCATTGAAACTCAGCCGAATCGGTTCCACCGAAAATCGACTGGTTTGCATCGGTTTTATAAACCTTGGTTGCTGGTGCATACACGCCAATAATATTCGATCTACTCCTGCATACTTATATGAATGAATTTTGCGAAACTTTAAGGCATCTTTAGAATGCAGGATTTTTACAAAAAAACTCGTAAATTTTTTAAAGGAATCCGTACAATTTTATAGAAAAAATGCAAGAATCAAGAAAAATTTCAAGATTCTGATACTAGTCCAAAGTGTTCCCCTCTTCCCCTCATACAAGTCCATACGTATGAATTTTACAGGTTTCATAAGTAGACCTAGGTCTCGTTTGAATTCAGATTATAGGATTATGAATTCTGAGATTTTAAAATCAGGCTTGTTTTTTCGCCTGATTTCGCCTGATTCTGTGAAGTAATTATCTGAAATGAACTAAAAGCCTGGGAGCGGAAAAAAGTACTTTCTCCTGCTTGTGTAAAGTGATTCTGAGTCCTGATTTTAAGAGTTTATTTTAAAAAATCAAAAAAAAATCACTTTCAGTCACAGAATCACTTCACAGAAGAATTATGAGTGAATCTAGATAATTAAGAGCTGGAAGCTCTAAAAAAAACCCTTAAATAAACTCTCTTGTTTAAATACTAATGAGATTTTTTAATCTAAATTCATATTAATGAGATTTTTTTAATCTAAATTCTTAAAATTCACTGGGATTCGAACGGCACCCTACCATCGCTCCATACACGCTTCGCGCTCTCGCCACCTCGGCCTGGCAGGGAGCGGCCACGTGCGCCTGGCCTCACGCAGTGCATTATTATCCCCGAGCAAAGCGAGCCGCACACCTGTGCCGTGGGCCATATGGCCGTGATCCGATATAGGAACGCCCACCTGTCGGCTATTACTACTGTCGATCGGAGGGGCTTTTACCGTGGGCGCGCGTGCAGTGCCGGCGACCGTTGTCGCGTCGCACGCACCCCACTCGCCCCACGCCGCGTCTTGCGTTTCACGGTTCACCCCGCCGGATCCGCGGAAATGACAGCGCCGTGCCTATTTCAGGCGAAAGGACATTTTTGGCCGTTTTGTTTTGCACAGGTGTAGAGCAGCAGGCCGAGCTTGCCGCCCGACCAGAATCCGCGCGGCGGAGAGAGAGCGCTTCGGCTAGCTAGAAGAGGGGACCCTGCCCCTGGGATTGCAGCGCCCGGACTCCCGCTGAGGCTGCGCGCGCGGGGCCCTGTCGTCGCCGGCGATGGCGTCGTCGGCCGGCGGCGAGTCGTCTCCGGCGAAGCCGGTCCTGCTGCACGGGGACCTGGACCTCTGGATCCTCGAGGCGCGTCTGCTGCCCAACATGGACCTCCTGTCCGAGCAGTTCCGGCGCTGCCTCAGCGCCTGCCGCCCGCCCGCGTCCTGCGCGCCCAAGCCCACGCGCGGGGCGCCCCGGCGCCACCACCACCACCACCCCAAGATCAACACCAGCGACCCCTACGTCACGCTCTCCGTCGCGGGCGCCGTCGTCGCGCGCACCGCCGTCATACCGAACAGCGAGGACCCCGTCTGGGAGGAGCGCTTCGCCGTGCCGCTCGCGCACCGCGCCGCCGAGCTCGAGTTCCATGTCAAGGACAACGACACCTTCGGCGCGCAGCTCATTGGCACCGTCGCCGTGCCCGCCGAACGCGTCCTCTCCGGGGAGGAGGTTGAGGACTGGTTTCCCGTCGTCGGCACCGGCGGCAAGCCGTACAAGCCCGACACCGCGCTGCGCCTCCGATTCCGCTTCCACCCCGTCACCACCAACCCGGCGTACCAGCACGGCATCCCCGGAGATCCCCAGCGAGAGGGCGTCAAGGACGCCTATTTCCCGCTCCGCCACGGCGGTCAGGTCACTCTGTACCAGGACGCGCACGTCAGGGAAGGGGACCTGCCGGAAGTTAAGCTCGACAAGGGCAAGCTGTTCGAGCACAATTCATGCTGGGAGGACATCTGCCACGCCATCCTAGAGGCGCACCACATGATATACATCGTCGGTTGGTCCGTGTACGACAAGGTGAAGCTCGTGCGTGAGCCGTCGGCATCGAGGCCCTTGCCTGAGGGAGGTGACCTTACTCTTGGACAGCTGCTCAAGTTCAAGTCGCAGGAGGGAGTCAGAGTGTGCCTTCTCGTCTGGGATGACAAAACTTCGCATGACAAAATGTTCATAAAGACGGTGAGGTTCTAGCTCAGTAGTTCTTCAGTAGCTCTCCTGCATACCCCTACTTTCTTAAAAGTTCTCCTTCACACCCCTCCGTTTTTAAATTCTTGTCTTTAGTATTACAATTCTAGTACAAAAATGAACTAAAGTTGTTGTCTGAGTATTTGTGTTTCCCAGTTTACTTCATTTCGAATGCTATTCACATGACCAATTCATTGATGTTGATCAGTACGTATGAAGAATTCAGTATTTCATTCACTGGTGGGTATGAGTCAATCCATACGTTGGTAAAGTTGAACTGGTCACACATAATTTCCTTTTGTCGCCATATGTGAAACCGGGGCAGTTTAGCTTGCAACCATTCTCTCTGATTTCAGTTTGTCATGAGCCGTGATCTGAGAAACGCAAACCTAAACTGTGTTTTTTGAATCTGCTATCCATTCTAGTCCTTTGGTGTCAACTTCTGTGAGTCTTTCTTTGCGACAATATCTAAAAAAAATTGCCTCTCCTTGTGCATTTGCAGGGCGGAGTTATGGCAACACATGATGAAGAAACTTGGAAGTTTTTCAAGCATTCCTCAGTCATCTGTGTTCTTTCTCCTCGATATGCCAGCAATAAGCTGAGCATTTTCAAACAACAGGCAAGTTTTTGGTCTGGACTTAAAGTCTGCATGCTTTGTAGTATAGGCTGGATCAATAATGAACCTTAGGCTGGTAAGGTGATACATTCCTGATGATTGCTACACATTTTATACAAGTTGATGGGTATCCTTACCTAAATTACTAAATTAGGAAACAAATATGTAGTTGCTACCAATGGCAACCTAGCTATGAAAATCAGTGTGGACGGCCCTTTTAGGGATGGGTTGCAAAAACTATAGAATTTATACTATAAAATTATAAATTATAATGCAAAATCAAAAAGTGATCTGGGGCGTATGTCATGCCCCATGCACCAAAATGCAGTTCAGCCCATGTTTGCCACTACTGTGCAGATGAATAGTTGATAATATTTTGGTCACATGATGATTGTAATTTGTAGCTGGCAGGTTGTTGGGACTTTATTTACACACCATCAAAAATGTGTGCTGGTTGATACACAAGCGACGGGAAACAAGCGGAAAATTACTGCTTTCATTGGGGGTCTAGATCTTTGTGATGGGCGCTATGACACACCTGAACACAGACTTTTCAAGGATCTTGATACAGTATTCCAAAATGACTATCACAACCCTACATTTTCGGTGAGTCTTTTTCAGCTAGTATCTTTTACAATAACTTCTCTATTCCTCTCCAAAACATATATCTGGAATTAAGCTTCTGATTGATGGAACAATATTGCAGAGTACAAATGCACGCACTTGATACTTCTATTTTTACATTCCAGGCACCAAAATTTTGACTTTGCTTAGCACTGTATAATTTCCCTTGATGTAGGCAGGCGCGAAGGGACCCAGACAACCATGGCATGACTTACATTGCAGGATTGACGGTCCAGCTGCCTATGATGTCTTGAAGAATTTTGAGCAACGCTGGCGAAAGGCAACAAAATGGCGTAGCAGATTTAAAAGTGTGTCTCACTGGAAAGATGATGCCCTCATAAAGCTGGAACGTATCTCATGGATACTCAGCCCTTCAGCTACTGTTCAGAACGACCATCCTAGTTTGTGGGTATCAAAGGAAGGAGATCATGAAAATTGGCATGTCCAGGTCTTCATGCTACCCTCGAATTGCTAATTATTTGATAATATTCTCGAAATTTTCCGGAGTGGCTAATGTTGGTTAACTCTGCAGGTATTTCGGTCAATTGACTCTGGCTCTCTAAAAGGATTTCCTAGTTCCAAAGAAGCTTCAAAGCAGGTTAGTCTAGCAAATCTAAAAATTGCCTACTTCAAATTGTTGCCATTGAGCTATTTGAAAATTGATAAGATGTACTAACTTGTGAATGGGTCTCTGCAGAATCTTGTGTGCCGAAAGAACCTGATAATCGATAAGAGCATTCACACTGCATATGTCCGGGCTATCAGATCTGCACAACATTTCATTTATATCGAGAATCAATACTTTCTTGGTTCTTCATATGCTTGGCCATCTTATGTGAATTCAGGTTTCAACATTTTCATATCTCTACCATGTCTTAAACTTCCGTTCTTCTGTAGCTGTATCTGTCTTCAGCATATATTTCTTTTTTCATTCTGTTCGAGATGGTTCCCTCTTCATTTTGTTGTTGCTAATGTAATCATTATATATCTTCATTTTTTTTTTGTGTTTAACTATTCTTCATGATACCAATGTGCCAGGTGCTGACAATCTGATACCAATCGAATTGGCCCTCAAGATCGCCAGCAAGATAAGAGCGGGCGAGCGATTTGCAGTGTATGTGGTGATACCAATGTGGCCTGAAGGAGTCCCTACTACAGCCTCTGTGCAAGAAATCCTGTTCTTTCAGGTAAGTGCCATTATGTTCTAATGGTACCAAAATGACTTGCCCCTGAGATTAGGATGTCTTCTATTGTCTGACTTACCTTCTTGCAAGCATATAATGGTTTTACCATGTAATGTGAATTTAAATAAGTGACACTCTGATTATATATATCTAATCATGCCATCATATTTCTACCCTTGATGCACAGTGTGTTAGTATGCAGCCATGGATGCTCGTGTACTAGATCCTACTCACAATATCTATTGATTCCGATCTTTAGAATCGAGCGTCAACAAAAATATTTTGATATTTTTAAAATTCGTAAGGAGAGAAGTCCCATTTGGAAGTAAATAAATCTGCACTTTACATTTACAGTTTAGCCAGTAGGGTTACTACAGCATTTGAATGTATGCATGTCTTTAAAAGCTAGAAACATATTTTTCACCATACAAAAGATTGAAGCTGAATCTAACAACTATATTTCACGATTTCTTTATCCCACAGGCCCAGACAATGGAAATGATGTATGGGATAATTGCTGACGAGCTCAAGGCCTTGAATATTGAGGATGCACATCCTCAAGATTACTTGAACTTCTTTTGTCTTGGCAATCGGGAAGAACCAGTATCAAATGGCAGCCCAGAATCAGACAAATCTACAGATAAAAGTGCAGCGGTAATCTTGGCATTTTTATCATTACCTAATAAAAAATAGTTTCAAATTTGTTCCAACTATGATAATGAGCCCTTCCAATCTAATATTTTCAGCCATAACCATTTGTTTGTCTGCTCATGCATGGCTATGAAGATGCTAAAAATACCCAGAAATTTCATGTGCATAGTCCTGCGTTCCTGGCCTAAAGTCTAAATACACTCATATGTATCTTAACTCTTCTCTTCTTTCAAATTTGTAGGGGTTGGCTTCAAAATATCGGCGGTTCATGATCTACGTTCATGCAAAAGGGATGATTGTTGACGATGAGTATGTCATTTTGGGTTCGGCAAACATCAACCAGAGATCCCTGGCTGGTTCTAGAGATACCGAAATTGCTATGGGAGCATACCAGCCTTATCATTCATGGTCTAACAAAAAGCAGCATCCTCACGGGCAGGTTTGTGCCATGTTTCTTGAGAGTGCTTCTTCTATGTACTCATTACAATATTGCCGGTTGCCTTAAACTATAAAATATTACGTAGCTTCCTCCATTTTGTGCTGATATTACTGAATTTTGTCAAGTAACTTGTGTCTTTGCTTTACCTACACATCATTCCCCTCTCCAGGTATATGGATACAGGACATCTCTCTGGGCAGAGCACCTTGGTATGGTTGACGATCGCTTCAAGGATCCTTCGAGTTTGGAGTGTGTAAGGTTTGTGAATCAAATAGCTGAAGAGAACTGGAAAAGGTTTACTGCAGAAGAAATTACAACATTAAAGGGGCACCTACTCAAGTATCCAGTAAAGGTAGAGGCTGACGGTAAGATCGGCCCACTGCCAGACCAAGATTGCTTTCCAGACGTTGGTGGCAAGATTCTCGGAGCTCCAACTTCGCTTCCTGATTCGCTGACCATGTAGCTTTACATTGGAAGTAGCGACCTTCTGAGAGTTCTACACACTTGTGACCCAGCTGTAAAGTTCATGATGTTTAGTTGTGTTTGTAAGAGTTGTCCTGTAAATTCTTCCTGTATTTGTAAATAGGATCCTTGGCCGTTCAGTCATTTCCATTCGGATTATACAGCTGCATTGGTTATTTTATTCCACCATACTTTTACCTTGTTCTAGCTGGATCATTCTGGTAAGAACTGCTGATGATTTTAGGCGCAGCTCTATGCACCAATGTCTACCTCGACTACACTGGTTCCAATGGATTGTTCGGCCCTCGGTCCTGCACCAACGGGATTCTTCCCCTCCGCTTAGGCTAAAACAAATACCTCCTCCGACCGCCTCTTCATTCTGGGTCATATTTTTTCTTTTCTTGCCCACAGTTTCATTTTTCGGCCCACAGTCCCACGCGCACTCTTGGATGGGCTGTCTGGTTGTTTTTTTCCCCTACAGGCGTTTAGATGGGCCGGCTGGGCTGTTTTTCCCGTGGGCACCTGTTTGTTTATTTTTGTCTTGTTCTTTTTTTTCTTTTCTTTTATTCTTTCATTCTTTTTATTTCCCTTTCATTGTTTTAACTTTACAAACTTTTTTATAATTTTTTATGTTTCTTTTTTACTACCCTCATGCATATATACATTGAAATATTTAACAAAAAATATTTTTATTACTATAACAATAGATTTTTATTATTGAAAAAGTATTTGTTTTATTATTCCTTTCTCATTTTTCTTTTTTATGGATTATTTTATTTTATTTTTTCACTTTACACGCACATGCATGAATTCATCTAGATATTTTATACCACTTTTTTTTTATTATTATGGCAATTGATTTTACTACTGGAACAATTTATTTTCATTACAGGTACATTGGAACAACTAACTTTTATGTTGGAACAATTTATTTTTATTGATAGAATAATTGAATCATACTGGTGGAACATTCGATTAATTGTATTTAAATTATTTTTAAAATTTTAAAATCTTAAAATATTTTAAAAATATACTGATGTAGGATCTCGATTTTGTGAGTTAATTATAAACAATATGCTGGTTCAAAGGGATTAAGAAAATGAGTTATAGTTTGAGAATAAAATAGATTTGTAGTTTAAAATAGTAAACTACATTGGGAGGTGTTGGATATGGTGTGAGGAGTCACGGCCCAATAAACTTTTGGCTCAGTCGGTAGAAAGAAGAGTGTCCGACCTGCTAAATAGAATTTATAGCCAAAAAACATTTTGGCCTAGCTGTGGAGAGGAGGGGCTGGGCGGAGGGAGGGTTGAAACTAGGGTCAACTCTTTATTAGCCATTGAAAAAACTTTTGACTTAAAATTTTGAATTTCTTTATCAATCACTAATATTAATTTTTTTATACGCCACTTTTATATATTTAGAAGCTTAAAAAAGACATATTTGCCCCTCAATCAAATTTTTTACTAAGTTTTTTTGTTACCTATTTCAGTGAATGTTATAGAGATCAATTTTATCTCACAAATTCACATTATGGCCTATGAGCTTAAAAGAAAATAAATGGCTCAAATTAAATTTTAAATTTTAAATTTGAATTTGAATTATAATAAAAAAAATTTCTTGCGAAATTTTAGATGCCATAAAACCAAATAACATCCACTAAAATGAGTAATGATAAAATTTAGAAAAAATGGAATGGGGCATTTTCAAGTCCCAAAATGTATAGCAATGGTGAATAAGGAAAGAAAGTTAAGAATAATGTGTGAGGAACCGTTCAAGTTAAGTTCCAATTAATCGATTAGCTTGATATTCAAACCAAACTCAAGCTCCATTCAACTAACAAGAAATCAACCCCGGTAATTCTCTGATATGCTTCTCAAACACTGCCCAGGACAATAGCACAGGTATTCAACATTGCACACATCATATAGGGATCTCACATACATATATAAGTTATTACAAACCTTAAGTAAAAATTCATAACTGGAACAAGAATGAGAGCAGCAGTGTTGAAATTTTAACTCTCAAACTCTTTAAGACCATAATTAAACAGAGTACTAAGTTTTTATTTAGGTTCTAAACACGACAGTGAGTACTACGCAGCGGAAAACATTTTAAAACAAATAGAAAGACAATGTGCTCAGCCCACGAACACCACCGTCACGCAAAGGATGAACAAAAACTACTCATTCCCTTTGTCGGCATCGACAGGGAAAAAATAGCCAAAAACCATCTCATCCTCACCTGCAAAACTTTAACATTGCAAATGTGAGTACGAAGGTACTCAGCAAGACTTACTCGTGAGACTTACATCTCGACTCCAAGGATCATGAATGAGGCATTAGCAAAGATAATAATGCAATAAGGTTTAATTGCGAAAAAGCAGTAGATATTAATAAATTATAAGCATAAGCCTAAAATAAAGACTCATAGGCAACTAATTATTAAATGCAAGTAATTAAATAATTATGCAAGATCGTAATAAGAGATGTGTCAATAATACATCTCCAATATATCCCATAACTTTACTATCAGTGATTAAAGAAGTGAAGTTGTTAACTACGATGAAAATCAATGCACATCAAGCTTGGTCATAACCGAGATCGCGGCGATTCGAACCGATTATACACCCTGTAGGGGAGTTCAACTGTACCCACACTTGAGGACCATCCGGCTTATGCAAGTCACGACGTCGCATAAAAGGGTACTCACGTCAACCTTTCTCTCGTCCATGCCCGAATGGTTAGACAATCGACATGTCAGGGAGGACCGGTCCCGCGTTTCGTGGGAGCCCAGCGATCACTCTGCGTGCCAGTCAAGACATGCCGTCATGGGCTAAACGTTGGTATGCAAATGAGATATTCGGCTTGTCTTACTATTATATTCGACATGTGGTATGAACGAAAAGTGCTTAGGCCAACAATTAACAACGGCCGGTCCTTAACCGACACAAACAGGACTACCGCACACATGACTCCTTTCCTGCTGCCAACTTATACTTCCCTGTTCGGTCTCCAACTCAACATCCTCAAATTTAGACCAACCATACGAGTAACAAGTTAAATAAAGATCCTATATCTGTGAAAAGGTGGTGACCTTCCACCGATTCGACTTCTACCGATCTAAGCATGGTTAAGCAAGACACACCGTCTCTAAGAACTACCAACCCATTTTATAAATCTAAGACTACAAGGAGTGGTAATAATCAAATCTAACATAACCACACTTATCCTATTGCTTGACAAATGCAATAATAACACACCAATTCATTTCATAATTTATATAAATTAAGGATAAGTATGCATGATGCTTGCCTTGCGATGTTGAAGTCTCCTCAGCAAAACTACCACAGGTGCTTCACCCTCTGGAGCACCCACGTCACTCTCGAGTACGTTGTTCACTAAACAATGAAACAACGTCAGTATGAATATGCATGCTATGTAATGCCATGACAAATGCAAACAGCAAAGCAATTTTATTTGTTGAGTTAATATGTGAGAGACTAAGAGGGCTGGTAATTACAAAAATACTAAACTGATTAATTTATTTATAACTTTTTCTATTACTAAAAGTATTGGATACTAAATTTTAGGTAGTTGATCATTTTAAAATAGTAAGGTAAATAATTTGGCTAAACCTAATAGGTAAAGAAAATATCAGTAGCGTTTAATTAACTACCTTGAGTAATATAACCAAATTTAGTATAAATAATTTAGTTAATTACTAAAGCAATTCACTTAATTTGGTTAGACAAACTAATTTAATACTACTCAGTAATGTTCCTGGGCTCTAACCAATTTTAATAGGTCAAGATTCTAAATATAATTTAGAACAAAAGTTGGTTAATTATTAGCAAATATTCTAATTACTATGAATTAATTACTAGAAAACAGAGATAAATTAATTATAAAATAATTACTAAAGAAAATTAGCCTAAAATATTTTTATAATGTTCTTTAATACCCTAAGGGACAATTAAGCAAATTTTTAATAATTTAAATGTAAACATAATTAAATAAGAATTAAACATGTATTAACCAATTTTTGTAATTAATCATTATTAAAACAATTAATTACTTTTGTTTATTATTTTTAATAAATATTTTATGAATTTATAAGTCTAACAAAGTTAGTTTCATATTTTTCCGAGCTAGTATGAATTTTTTGTGAATTTTATAAGTTTTATCGAATTTCTGCGCAATTAATAAAGAATTTTTTAAATAGATAAAGAAACCCGGGCCCACAGGGCGATGTGGCAGCCGCGCAGCTGGGCCACAAAACTGGCTACCCCGTCGGGCACACGGGATCCGGCCGTGGTCACAAAGGATCCCGCGCAGGGGCTGTGCAGGCCAAGCCATGGCGGGCTCGCCGGCCGCAAGGGCGCGTTTGCCGGGCACCCTGGCCAAGGCCCCTATTGGCCTACTCTGCTCTACGAGTCCGATGGTGAAGCCTATGGCGCGGCGTTCTCACCAGGGTAGGGCTGCCGGCGGCGGGTGGTGACGTAAGGACTTCGGCGGCACGGTGACGGCGACTCGGTCAACAAGGATCCCAACTTCCTGGCTCTAGAGGTTCACCAGAGCTTGGAGATGCTCGGCAAAGAGGTTGTCCTCGACCAAGATGGTCGGAAGTGGGTCGACACCGGTGAGGCTTGCAAGCTCCGAAGAACGTCGGTAATGGAGACTCGAAGCACTGTAGTAACGAGCAACAAATTGAACTATTCTCGATCCCCAAGGGTCAATCATGAAATGAGGAAGCTGAGGCCACGAGGAATCGAAGAAACCTCGCTGGAATCGGCCAGATTGGAGGGGGCGGCCGACTATGCCTGAAGAGCTCGAAAAAGGGGAGAATTAAAAATCTGGAGGTCTCAGTTTGAGAGATGTGAAGGCGAGCTCGTGGTCAGCCGGCGGACGAAGGGGCGCTGCTGCTCGCAAGGATGGAGGGGCCAGGGCGGCTTCGGTGGTGCTCACCCACAGCGGTGATGAGGGCGACGAGAGAGTGAAAGAGAGAATGAGGGAGAGGACGAGATGGCTCGGCCAGGGATAAGGAAGTGAGGAAGGGAGAGTGAATGCGATGATAGTTGTAGGCGAGGGAAAGAAACCGGGCGACGTGTCTCGGCGCATGCGCGCCGCGACGCGGCTTCGCTGGCGGCTGGAGGAAGGAGGAGGAGGGCTGAGCGCTGACAGGTGGGGTCCGTCCCCTTTCCCAATTTTCTGATTTTCGAATTCCAGCGACAGCTTCTGTTTTTGCAGCAAAAACTCAACTTTCTGAGTTCCGATGAATTTGAAAATTTGCAGAGCTGAAGAACATTTCATGAGGAACAACTTTTCTTTTGGAAGCATCTTCAAATTCGGAAGGGATTTAAATCTAGAAAATTCTAAAGGCAGATGACTGATTTTAGAGGAATTAAATAATTTGGGGACTTACATTTTTGATTTTAAATTTTTACAAAAATCTTTTTATACTTTCTGAACCTTGTAATCACTTTTAAACAAGAATTATTTTTTACCACTTCCCTTTGAATTCTTGCTTGAATTTTTTTTTAAATTCGATTCAAATTTGAATTTCTTTTGACATCGGTTATTTGAATTCTAGTTTCAAATTTGAAATCGTAATTTGAGAGAGGAGGGATGTCACATAATGGTTAATGGTTGCTATGAAAATTCAAAATTTTGAACGGCTAATAAGGAATAACAAGTTTTTTATAGCTAATAAGAAATCTATAATACTTATATAATCACTGGCCCCTAAAGACCTAATCTCAATTTAGAGTTATCCACGTCACCTTTTTTTTTATCAACCGTTAGATTTGCATCGTTTTTTNTTTTTCATCCAGTCCGTCCATTGAATCCAAAATACCAGTGCGCTCCTGCCCCGAGGCACCCTCCGCACCGTAGCATCTCCTTCGTGCTCGCCCCCGCGCCGCCCGCCTGCCTCCCCCATCGAGTTACTCTCCCCCATCTCCTCCTCGCACCGGCCCGCCCGCCCGCCTCCCTGTCGACTCTCCTCCTTGCCCGCCCATATCCCCCCTTGCCTCGGCCCCCACCGCCTGCCTCCCCCGCCTCCCCGGCCGCCGGCCACCCCCGTCACCTCACTGGTCCCGCCGCCGCCGCCGCCGCCCGCTCAAACCCCTCTCTGCCTGTAACCCTAGCCATCTACTACATGGACCGCCGCCGTCCTCGCGTCGTGGATCTTGAAACCCTAGGTTGCGATGGCGGTGTCCGTGCACGCCGCGGGGTACCGGTCGCTCCCGCCCTTCGAGTAGTCCGGCGACGCGGCGGATCAGCCCAGGAGGCTCATCGGCGTGCTCGACCTGCTCTCCTGCAACCTCCTGCTGCCCCCCGTCGTCCTACTCGCGGTGTCAGGCATTTATCTCGACGGGGCCAGGTAGTTCCCTTCCTCAAGGATGCAGAGTTCGTTCTCTCCCTGTTCATGTATTTCATTATATGTAATTTTAATCATTATGCATATAATTATTTACGTAATCTTAATCATTATGTTTAACATTCTTTCATTCCAGTTTCTTCATTTTAGTTCATGGTGATATTCCAACGGCACCTTATTTGCTCCATCATATTATGCTGTCGAGATTTATTTGTTTTGTACATCCAGCGGATAAAGACGATTGGATTGGATATGCAGATGAATTGCAAAAACGTCCCACTCTTAGTAATCAACATAGTTTGGAAAGCACAGGGAATCACCTTTTAATAACTTTTCCTTGCTATATATAACCATTAAATAATCATTTAATCCTCTGTAGTTCTGAACTCACACCCAAATGCAATGACAAATGTACAGTGGACTAGCAGATTCTATTTGCAAGTGATGTGAGACTGTTACATTCCTATTTCATTTTCAGTTATGTCGTTTTGACAGCTCATTTTGTCACTCAGATGGTTCCTTCTCTGAGTGATAGCTTCATATTTGATGATAATAGCAAGAGTTTTCTTTCAGGACGATTTGTCGGTAATTTCTTTTCTGTTTAGTTCATCCACAACAGTGCTGCAAGTCATGCCATTTTTATGCAACACCTTTACTCCAATATGTCTAATGCATTTTATCAGGCCTCAATTTTGACATAGGTTTGTGGTATTTTCTGTTATAAATGAAACTTGGATATTCCTTTATTTACTGTAAGCATTCATCCATGACCAGCAATTGTTTTAATTTTGATTTTAACTAACATCATGAACTAACATATGACTTTACTTGCAGGCCATAATTATGGTCATCTTGCAGCATGATATCTATCTCAAATCATATGCAGCATGCTCTCATTGTCTGTTATCACTGCAGATCATTGACATGTATGTGGTTTTCGCTGTTGTGACTGCTCTCATTCAGGTGAGTTTTAGCATTTTATTTATTCGCTTGGTGATATCTAGGGTTTAGGCTGATAAAGGACCAGAACAATCACAATGATCTTAAGGAGGGAATCAACCCTCTAATTCTTTGATCTGGAAAGGATGGTTATGTAACTTGAGGAAGCTTTTTTTCTCGAACACGTAACTTGAGGAAGCTGTTTCTCAAAAAAGTGGCATTCCTACTTAGCATGACAAGGCATTGTTTGACTTCTCACTTTACTTTGATTTCAGGTGTACCATGGACTGGATGAACAAATAAAGAAAACAGAATGCACAGATGTTGCCATATGTAGAGTTGAGCAGCTCTGCCCGTTCGCAACGATATCATCTAGCGTGAGTTGAAGAGATATCCAGGTATGTTGATACATCGAGCGAATGGTCATGTGCATCCATCGTTCCTCCTCCCTGGAATCACTCCTAACTACAGCTTTAATTGTTATAGCTGTTTTTGATCTGTTCTCGCGGGGTGCTTGATCTCTCTCTAAAAAATCGCGATTTTTCCCCGTGCAGATGTGAGCCTCAGAGCGGACGATACAAGCGGCTTCCGTCGACGTGGCGCTGGTAAGTTCCTCTCCTCTCCTACCTTGGGTTTTAGGGTCTTTGTATTGTAGTTAATCATATATCATACTGTGTGGAGGTATGTCAGTGGAGGTGCTATGCTTTTGATGATGCTTGCTGTGACGCGCCAGGGAATCAACTAGATGTCCATGGGTTGAAATTTGTTTCTGATTTTTTTTTTGTTTACTTCCAATATATTCATTATAGTTACAATTAAAACAAGTGGGAATCTTTCCCGAAAAATACAATGAAAAGCTTTTCATTGTACATGAAAAATCAAAAGCATGGATCTGATTGTACCATCTGAAATTTGAGAAGGTACAATTTCTCTAGGTGTCATTGCCCCACAAACATGTCGACACCCAATGCAAGCATAGAATCACACAGGAAGAAGTTACAATCCCCAATGACGCTTTAGGATTAACATTTCCAAAAATAAACCTTGCTAGAATTTTGTTCTTGCCCACTGTATTGCTTGCACATTTGTTTTGTCCAGACACCCACTCTTTGTTAGGCCAACGATGATAAGAAAGGAAACCAATACACATAGGCAGTATGTAAGTTGGTTTCGTTGTTATACTAGATAGTGGACTCCATGATGCTGAGTTCAGATAGCTATAAGTCCCTCACATAGCTAAAATAGTACGGAAAAGATGCAAATCAACTGGAGTATGCTTTTATCTCATTCAGTAATTAGACTGAAAATTAACTCACCTCATACCATAATCTCTGTGTTTCTAATTATTTCAGAAGTTCATGTCATAAAAGATTCATTTCTTTTAGTTGAGGTAGCTTAGTTTTACCTTTTCTATAGTTTCAATTTTTAGGCTTTATATTTTCACAAATTTCTAATACCATGCTTGAAATTCATGAAAATTTCTATTGTCAGTGGTATCCATTGAACTATATTTTTATATCATTTTTGTAACCATTTCAACGCACCGGGGAATCATCTATTACTCTTGAAAACCAACCCAAGCGGAACATAATAGGACCCCTGCACCAACCTCCTCATCCATGCGTCGTCCCTCCCACCTGCAGGTGTCCGGGCGTCGTCATGCATCTGAGCCAGCGCGGCGTGGTGACGGTGAGCCGGGAAGGTAAGGTGTTCAACGGAGTGGCCGTGACGAGGAACTACACTGGCGGGCGCCCGGCTCTGGCGCGTGCGTGTGAAGAGAGTCAGGGCCTCGTGGATTACCCAGCGCGCGTAAGCCCCGGAGCATGAAGCTTGAGAGGAAGGCGTCCTAGTGGAACAGGCGGTCAAACACCAAACGCGCAGCCTGAAGGCCGGCACGGCCCAACATGGCGTAGCGGGCAACCAGGGGTCCTGTTGCGCGGGAAACGCAGACAGGAGCCGAGCTCCGCACCCCGCGGGCCGCGATTTTGGCCCACCTCTCCCTCGCTCGGCTCGGCGGCATGGCGGGGCACCGCCTCCACTGCCGCCCTCCTCCGCTGCCGCCACGCTCTCTCCCATTCGCCCCCGCCGTCTCCGCCTCCTGCCCGGCTCTGGTGGCATGGCATCGTCTCTGTTGCCGCCCTCCTCTGCCCCCCACGCTAAATAGTCGGATGTGAGGCGAATTTTTATAGCCGGAGGGAAGTAGAAGAAAAATTGAGGCACAAATTTACGATCAATAAAAAATTCCCGGGCAACCAGGCTGGTGGCCACGAAGCGGTCGCGCTCGATGCCCGAGACGACGGCCCGAAAGTGGATCTCGCCTGCGGCCGGCGGCGTGGGCCGTGGCTTCGAGGCTACTCGTCGGGCGGTGGAGACGCATCAAGCGATGCAAAAGCGGGAAATATTTCTCCGAGAAGAGTCTGGCCCAAACTGTGTCCGAATCGGTCGGTCTAAACTACGCGAATCTGTTGGATTGCCTTAGTGAGCAGCTTGGGCCACGCGGGCCGCGGCCTCGCACATAATGAGACCAACCAGCGTAGCGTTCATCGGGAAACGAGGCCGGTGGCGGTGCCTGTACCGCGACGAGCGCCAAGCAGCCAAGGTGCGTGCAGCCGCGCCTCGATCCCGCTCTCGCTTTGCTGGCCGACACGAGCTGCAAAATTCGCCCGCGCCGTACACGTTTCTCCACCACAATCCGCCGTCGGCAGAGAGAAAAGACGACCGAAATATCATGCTAATCTCATCTCTCCCATAGTCCCATGGCTAGCTAAGTACTCCTAGCTAGCTCATTTTCTCCTCCCCGAAAGTGAAGTTATCGTCCTCCATGTCGGCATATCCAACGCAACGATCTTACTACTCACCTACCAGCCCGACACAAAGTCGCCCGTTCATTCCCGCGCTTTCGTCATCCCGATCTTGCAACGAAAATCAAACACGCAGCCAGTTAGGGTTTGCACTTCGAACACGTTTCAAACCTCTTCCATCTCTTTTCCACCAGCTCGTCCTGCATGCAATAGCTCCGATCGATCGACGCTACTCGAAGGAGCCCGAAAATGGAGCTACGTACGACAAAACAATGGCTTTCGCGGTGGTCAAGAGGATGAAGAAGTGAAGCGACAGCGAGCTCGATCGCCGGATCGGAGCGCGCCCGCGTAGTGGCCGGGGTAGGTCGGATTCGGAGATCAGTCACACGTGGACCGGGAATATGCGTCCCGATCGAGTTACCGACGTTTCCAGTTTCAAAGGGGTAGGTCTGTTTGATCCTGACTCCTTCCGCATTGCTGTTTTTGGTGTGCACATACGCATCAAGGTCAGCTAGCTAATTAGTACTTTTCTATAACAGGTCAGCTAGCTACTAACCTTCGTTTACAAATACTCGGCAATTTTAACTTTTACTATTTATGCTTTGACTAATTATAATTTTAAAATTATTTTGTTAGTTAACTTATAAATAACATCATATGATTTGTCATCGTATATACTTTGAGAATGTATATTTTTTTTATATCTATATGTCAAATTTTTTTTAAAAAAGACGAGCGGTCAAAATTTTTGTAAAAAAGTCAGAACTGACGATTATTTGTAAACGGAGGTTAGTATTTAGTTGGTATGTAAACGGAGGTTAGTATTTAGTTGTACCAGTACTTACTAATCATACGTTCCCATTGGCACTCGCATTTGAACGTTCAACTTCATTAAAAACTTCACATAATGCAGCATCTTCTAAAACTGAATTTTATAGACTACGTGAGGTATTTTGACATTCAAAAGCGTATTGGAATCTGCTGTTTGGAGCAGTTGAGGTCCTGCGGATATTCTTACGTTTGAATTTGTTTTTGTGTCACAACGTGTTAGGTGTTTCAATTTCGTCTGTTTACAATAGGAATGATTGCTTCTACCACTACTAGCTTGCACGCTCCCATTAGCTCCTGCATTTGAACCGGTTGCGCACGTTCCGGTTAGAGTACTACAGCTTCCAAAAACTGGAATTTAAAAGAGTAAGTTTTGTATGTGTGAAGTACTCCAATGATGTTAAAACACATGTCGGATTATTAATCTTTGGAGTAGTTGAGGTCTTGCGGATATTCTTATGTATGAATTTGATCAAGTTTTGGTCAAAACGGGTTAGGTTAATTAGGTGTTCAATTTCTTAGTTTTATGGGACGAATGATTGCTTCAAGCTAGCAAGTTCCCATTGGCCCCCCGTATTTGAATTCGACCGGTTGCATACGTTCCAGTTGGAAGCTTCGAATAATACAGCTTCTAAATTGAATTTAAAAGAGTACGTTCCAGTTACAAGCTTCAGATAATCTTATGTATGAATTTGTTTTTGGTCACAACGGGTTAGGTATTCCAATTCCGTGCCTTTTAATCTGCGTCTGCTACATTGTTCGTTCGGCTGGCAAGATCCTTGCATGTCTCCGACGTCATTTTCCAAGTAGTCTTCAAATGGCGGATAGGGGTAGGTACCCCTTCCAGGAAACGTTAGTTTTGTTTCCCCGCTTCGCCGATTCTCATAATCCAAGACCACGACACAAACATCCGGGAATCAACCTCATATCATATGCATGCCTAGGGGTCAGAATTTTGCTGCCTTTTCAGGGCCCGTGAGAGACCCTTCGGAACTGTAAGACTTTAGGAACTGATGTGAAAACGATGTGTGAACCTTATTGGTTGCATTGGTAACTCGAGTCGTTGGCGTCGGCCGTGCTTGAGATAAAATTCACAGCCCCTGATTGTAGTCAAGCACTGCATTTCACATATATGACGGGAAGTGCCAACATTATTGCTGTTTTAAAATAGTGAAATCCTTTTCAGATCTAGATCCAGAGCAAGCTAGCTAAACTAAACATTTAAGGGTTTAATTATTTGAAGGACCCTTCTTGTACGTTGCGAGCAGTCACCCAACTAGTTGGCTAGTTCTGAAGTTCGAAATAGTTTGTGATTTGCGTAGGATATGAATCATGCATGTGACCCAAGAAGAACCACCGATGACGTGAATGGAGATTCTAGCTTAAGATATCTACCTCGCATAACTTTTGTACAAGGCATATTCTTCATAAGATCCACAAACTACAATACGGTGTACATAATGCTGCCAAGTGGCAATTAAGCCATCATAACACATGAGTAGTTAGGGTACATCCGGTAGGAAGTCATTCGGTATTGTGTGAAAAATTGCCAGCTTTATTTCAACTGCAGCCATGTCCGCTTATGTATAATATATGAGGCCATCAGGTTAGGTATATCGACGTCCCACTTGAACTTTACGTTTTACTGTGCATTTTGAAGAATAATAAGCTCTTGGGCACCCTAGCTACCAAGTGGTAGACTGGTAAATGCGCAGAGGATCCATCTTGTGTTAGCTAATTCCCCACATTCTTCTTTTAAATATGCAAACAATGTTATTGTACATATACTTAAAAAAATAATGAAATTATAATTACATGATTTATTATATGAATATATGCTGGAGTTCCTTCTGGAAAATGGAGAAAATGCTGCTGTATTACTTTTTTTATTAAGCAAATACTACTCTGAACCTTGCAGCAGCTAGTTGAAGGAATTATATATAGTAGTCGTGCATCCAGAAAAGTCTGAATAATATAATATCTAGAGAACACAAAATAACATTCAATTATAGTGCAATTTGCATGAACTTCTCGTGAACCTTCTTTAGGATGCAGTCAAAGTTCTATGAAATATTATTTTTTTTGTAGGAAAATAAAAAATGTAGAAATATTTTTCTTTTCATCTTTCATTCTTTATTAAGCTATTGTCATCTTGTAGAAATTGGATTAAACAATGCTATGGCTCCTCCGTTCTTGAATACTGGATCAGCGGCCGGTTGATTCTTGAGAGGGCCCTCCTGGGCTGCAAGCATCTGGACTTAAATTGAGGCCCATTGGCAATGGTTTCATACTTTTGTTGTATACTCTGTATAGCAAGAAAAATGCTGTACACACTGTAAGACCTCTCGAAGATGTAACAGATGATGCAAACTAACAAAGAAAAAAAATATTGTATTATGTTATTATAATTTTTACACAATCTATTTTAGCTTGATGACGTCGGAATGATTTTTCATACTCCCTCTATTGTATAATTGTTGCCATTAGGACATTAATTATAGTTCAAATTTAAAAGTTGTGATTCCGTTGAAAATAACTTAAGAATGGAGTGAGTATATTTTTAAGCTAAGAACAGAGTCAATAAAAAATCGAGGTAGTAATATGTATAAGAATTTACACTTATTTCTGTTTTTGGTACATGAAAATGAACGAAAAAACTAGTAACATGAATCAACTTCTTCTTGAAAATAGGTACAATCACTTTACTTCATCAGCAACAAAACCAATCCTTAGCCGTCGTCCATTTGTATCAGCTGGAGTATGCCACGTAGATTTTTATGTCCGAGGTGTCGAAGCCGTTGAACTTGGAGCCAGCCGCTGTTGTGTAGGCACCCATGTCGTCGAAGACGAGCCAGTCACCCACGCTCATCTCTGGTAACTTGTAATCAGTCACCACCGTGTCGAGCGAGTCACACGTCGGCCCGAACACCGTCGACGTGTACGTCGTCTCGCCGCGGCGAGGGGTCGCCAGCGGCCTCGGTCGCGGTTCGTAGTGGTCCATGAGGATGCAGTTGAGCGAGCCGTAGACCCCGTCGTCGATCCAGTACTCGCGCACCTCGCCGCGCGTGCGCTTCCCGATGACGCGGGCGGCGAGCGTGACAGACTTCTCAGCGAAGTACCGCCCGGGCTCGCCGATGACCTCCACGCACGGCAGGTCGCCGAAGTGCTGGGCTAGGGCGTCATTGATCACCGCCGCCGCCTCTTCGAACGTGGCGCCCGCCGTGAAACCGCCGCCGACGTCGAGGACGCGCATGGGCGGCATGCCGAGGGCGGCGGCGGCGTCGAAGACGGCGCGCGCGGCCTTGATGGCCCCGCGGTACACGTCCACGCGGGACGCGCCGCTCCCGACGTGGAAGGAGACGCCGGCCACGTTAAGCCCCTCGCGCCGCGCGGCGCGCAGGAGCGGGAGCACCTCGTCGGCGTGCGCGCCGTACTTGGTCCCCAGGTCGATCTTGGCGTCGCCGCCGTCGGGGCCCTTGATGCGGAGGAGGAGCTCGCACTTGGGGTGGCAGCGCTTGACCTTGGCAACCTCCTCCTCGGAGTCGTAGGTGGTGAGGTTGACGCCCACCTCCGCGGCGTACTCGAGGTGCGCCTCGGGCTTGCACGGGTTGGCGTAGACAATGCTGCGCGGCTGGACGCCGAGCGCGAGCACGGCCTCGATCTCGGCCCGGCTGGCGCAGTCGAAGCCCGCGCCGAGCGCGGCCAGCGCGCCCACGATCGCCGGGTCCGGGTTGCACTTGACGGCGTAGTAGGGGCGCACGTCGGAGAGCGCGCGGCGCCACGCTCGGTACAGGTCGACGACCTTGGCGAGGTCGAGGACGTGGAAGGCGCTGCGCTGCGCGGGGCTGGACGTGGCGAGGATGGAGCGGATGAGGCCGGTGACGCCGTCCTTCTCCTTGAGCGCGTCGCTCTTGAACGCGAGCACCTTCCTGTCCTTGACGCCGGGCGCCACAAGCACGGCCTGCATGGGGCTGCCTCCGACCATGATGCTGGATGATGGTGATGAAGCCTTGCTTAACTAAGAGCCTCCTTTACCTGAAACGCAAGGCAGAAAAAAAAAAAACAATAGCACGGTTAAGTTTCCTCTGCTCCACCAGACGTAAACTAAAAATTATTATCTGAACGTTGCAACATTGCCATTACGCTGGGCGGGTCAGGCTGCGGCCAAACGTCAGAAAAATTCCGATGCATTTTTCACTCGCAAAAAAAAAAAAAAAATAGCTAGAGAATGTTTCGACGCACGCACGAACGCAACTACTAATTGCTGAACGGATCACAAATGTTTGAATACTGTTTAATTTCGCCCAGCGTAATGACTTGGTGCGTGTAGCTCGAACCAGCATGCAGCTGCTTACCAGTTGCAAGGTTTTGTTTGAGAGATAGATCGATCAGCAATCTGAATCTGTGCGGACAAGTGACCGCGTAGAAGAGAGGTCGTCGCTTGTTGAACGGCTCTCTTTGTGTGGCGCGGCTTGTTTCGGGGCGAGCTGGTCGCCTTATATAGAGCGCCCGCGGCCTCGACGCCGAAGGAGCTCCCGCTTGGACGGGGACCGGAGGGGGTTTGGTGGCGGGCAGCGTGACGGCGGCGTGGTTTGGTGCCGTCAAAATCGTTGCAGCTGCGCGGTCAAATCTATCGGCCGCGCACCACACAACCAAAATGTAGGAGTACTCTTAAGGCCACGTTTTAAATTGATTTTTGTGAAATTTTTATGAAATTTCTGTATAAAATTTCTGTGAAATTCCTGCGTTCCAAACGGAGACTAAGCCTTTTTTGGAACAAATTTTTTTTCTTGTTTCCTGCATTTCTGTGAAAATCATACTTTCAAAGGAGGCCCTCGACTCCTAGTCTTATCTAAGAGCACTCGCAACGGTGGTATGCACCACAAGACTATGATTCGGTTTGATTTTGTATATTTTGCTAGTCACTTCGTACATATGTTTCACGTGACAATATATTTTTTTTCCGTTATTCTGGTTCACGCGACCTTGGGCATCACAATACCACCCCCTCACCAATCTGTCGTCTCATCGTAATCAGGCGCAAAACTACATTAAGGTGTCCGTTTCAGCTGATACCGACAATTTTCTTCCAAAATTCTTTACAAATTACTGGTCAATCATTGTTTATAGTGTCAATAACCCTGTTAGATGCTGGTGATGACACCACGGACTACAACTATGGATCATAACAAAACGAATTTTTTGAATATTTGTGATGATAAATATGAGCATCTTCTTGATGGAGCATAGTTGCATTTTTTTGCCCTTTTTTTACCCCTTCCTCCAACAGCTGCTCTAATTATATCTTAAAAATTTTGAATTTGGACCTAATGATCAAAAGTTCCAGCTGTCATGTTTGTTTAATTTAAACGTAGATTTACATTGCTCTTCCACAACCGCCGTATGTGATTGCATGCCTCGCTCGGTCGCAGGAGGATGATAGCTCACCACACTCGAGCGCCAGGAGGAAAGAACGCTCACCAGTCACCAAGGACTCGCTCGCAACGAGTTTAAATGCTCGCCACGCACGAAAGATCGCTCGCCACGCTCCTGGAGGAAACAAGATCCCTTGTAGCATGTGATCTGCTACTGAAAAGTTGACTTTTTCAGAGCGTGAAGAGAAATACTCCCTCCGTTTTTTAATTGATGTCGTCGTTGATTTTTAAATTTAATTTTAATCATTCATTTTATTAAAAAATTTGCTCGAATGTGTAAAATTTTAAGTTGTGATTCAAATAATTATAATAATAAATCAAATTATATCAAAAAATATAAAATTTATTTAATTTTTTTTAATAAAACAAATAGTCAAAGTTAAATTTAAAAGTCAACAGCGATATTAATTAAAGAACGGAGGAGTACATGCAATGCATGGGAGAAGAGGATTGGGGACAAAAAATTTCTTATATCTACTTAGGACTACAAATGAGTAGAAATTTTTCTTCACTATTTCGTACTGCATCCGTCTCCAAATAATGTTCATTTGTATCTCATGCCATCTAGTTTTGAAGACTTTAAAAACCTACTATTTGGACTTTTAAATCCATCATAAAAAATACTTTCACAATATACATATTTTATATATATTAAAAATATTTATATTTATAAAAGGAAAACCTCTTGATCAAAATGTATTTCACTAAACTTAGATGTACACATATTTTTGGACCGGAGCAATAATTTAATTTAGAAGGAGATGCTCGCCCCCAGCACGGCGCGAGCGGGTGCGCCCGGCGACTCAGGACAAGCACGGCCACCGTCGCATCTCAAGCGCGGACAAACCTTGCGATGCCGCGGCGCGGGCGCGGCAGGTGCAGGCGTGCAGCAGGCCAGGGTAGGTAGAGGCTTGGTACTCCGTTCGCAGCAGTTTGCTCGGAGACGATTTCCTTTTCCCCAGGCTCATTCCTCGACTCTTCCTCCGTTCACGCACGGGAGGTCAAGTCAAACGAGAAAAAAAGGGAACGGTACACCGTACATGTTCTTTGCGTTTGGTGTGGCTTCAAAGTCCGTGCTTATAATAGTTTTGTTACCAATCGGCACGTTTATTGTGTTTCGGTCGCAGGTTCCCTGAATCAGGCGCCTTCTCAGGGCACGAAGCAAACACATCGAAGCAGATCCCAGGCACTTTGGGAGGACTACCCTGCACTGCCGTCACTCAAATGGGAGCTTCCAGCAGTGGTGTCCTACGTGCTTTAGCACAGCTGCCAGGTGATTATGTGACGAGGAGACTTGACGCCCCTAGGCATGTTAATGCTTTCTTTTTAAATGCGAATCTTTTGTTTAACACACCTATTGGTGCCAGCTGTGAAGTGCCAATTTTTTGTAACTACTTCTTTCAGTTCTAAACTATTGACACCATTGATAGCGTCTTATTTAAAAATTTGTTTAAATATATAAAATTATTAACTGTATTTCAGATATCATTAATGATAAAAGAAAACTATAACAAAATAGATGATATTTATTATATTTTTTGAATAAAATAAATAGTTAAAGATGATGTAAAAAATCTACAGTGTTGACATTTTAAAATCGAAAGGAGTACCTTCTCCATCCAACTGCTCATTGCACAAAAATAATAATTAAACTCGTGTTAACGTTCCATCAAGTGTGTGTGGAAGCAGTCGCAAGGATTTGGAAAACGCGGAAGGACCATCGGTGGTTAATCACAATTAACAACGCTTATGGACTGATTAAGAAAACATTCATTAACTACTACTCCGTGTCCTTTTTTCAATTGCTAATAGTTGGGATAAGATTTCTAGTTTAAAAGCAAACTACGATTTTAAAATATTAACACAGTTGATTTCTAACATCAATTTTGACAACTCATCGCATTCAAAATAGTTTGATATATATAATATATTATGTTATAATTTGGCTTATTATTATTGATATTTAAAATATAGTTAATAATTTTACACATTTAAATAAATGTTCTAAATAAGATGAAGAATCAATGTTAAGAGTATCAATATTTTAAAATCGAAGAAGTAAATTTTGATAACAGAGTGAGTACAGCGATCGGAGAAAGGGCGGGCGGGCGACGCTGCTGTCAGCTGTGCGTCCGAGTTCATCGAGTCCGCTTCCATCCTCGTCGTGCTCCTGGGTTCCGACTTGCCGCTAGCCCCACGCGCGTTTCCAGTCAAGCGAGCCGCAGCGCGGAACGACGTCAGGGCGCAGGTCATCCGGCGCAGGGTTTCCTGCACCTAATCACGGCTCCCTCGTCAAAGATTGATTGATAAAGCGCGCGCGGCGCCGCACGACTCCACCTCTTCGATTCTTCAACGCGCGCTAGCTCCGACCTCACAGTCACGACGTCGCAGCTGCTTCAGTTTTCAAGCGCAATTGGATGTTCAAAGAATGTTTTCTCGTCGTAGTGAGCGGCAAGGAGGCTGACCTTTGATCGGTGGCGTTTTCGGCTCCTTGATTTGAAATGAACCTTTCGGGTGTTAGAATTGCGCTCTGCAGGGAGTTGTTTAGTGAGACTCTATACAAAACAACGTTGTGTGCTTTTGATAGAATACACCTTTCTCTTTGACGAGTTCAACTTGCTACATATTTTCTCTGTTTTTAAATTGATATTATTATTGATTTTTAACATTATCTCTGATTATTCATCTTATTCAATTTTTTATAAATATTATATGTTTTGTTATAATTTGATTTATTATTAAGGTTATTTGAATCACAACTTTAAATTTTATATATTTGAATAATTTTTTAATAAGATAAATGATCAAAATTGATGTTAGAAATCAATGACGATATTAATTTAAAAATGAAGAGAGAAGTAAGATACATTGCGCGGGGCGCATGGAGTGATGGGTAACTAGCATTGTTATCGGGACCGAAAGGTCTGGTCATCGGGGTACATTTTTACTGATAAAATGGAGAAATAAGCAAGCCATGGTGACATCAGGTCGGACAATCTTTGCAAAATCAAAAAGTTTCTTTCAACTGACTCTAGACACGACTCTAAATTAAGGGCTTGTTCTTATACCATTGCACTCTCATCATCAAGATACATACATCTCTAAAGATATGGAGTACATCTCTGAAGTTCTAAATTTGTCGCAAAATGCAAACACTTTTTTTTTTGCTTTTACTGTCAATTTTATCCTTAGAGTTACCATTTTTCGTACCGAGGAATCTTGTCGTGAGGATATGTTGATAGAAAAAAATAAGGATTCCTAACTTAAGAAACGCTAGCGTATAGTTTAGTTCCATGATTTCACGTGTTTCAAGTGGGGTGTAGCATTTTTATCAGACTAAATTTCTACACAAAAATGGCAAGATTATCACAAAACTACAGATACAAGCAACAATTTCACAATTCTGCAGATTTTGTGTTGCATTTATCACAAAAACATAGATTTAAGAGTTGTTCTTCATATACTTAAAGGAGGTCCCTTTTCATATTTATGAGAAACATTTTAAAAATGTATAGTTTTGTGATAACTTAGGTATAAAATCTGTAATTTTAGAAATTATAGATTAAATATGTAGTTTTGTGATAATTTAATCATAGTATGTGTACTTTTGAAATTTACTCTTTTTACTATCATGAGCTCGCTCACTTTCTTTGATTTATTTGCATGAAATCTCACTATATCTCTTGATCAAAATGGAGCAGTTGGGCTGGGCACATGGAGAGTGATCCTTTGCGGCTACTCCATTCCAAAATTTATGGTTATGTTTCCGAGTGTCCACATTCATAGCCTTCTCAATGAATCTAGACATGTATCTATCCAGGTACATTGGAGATGCTATGATCCTGGTTCAAGGCTTATATTTTAACGCATGAGTATTTAATTAAGTTGCGATACCATTGGAAGCTCCATAGCTTTCTTTTTAATTTTTTTATTCCACTAACAAAGAACAAATCCACGCTCAAATCTTAGCCAACAACATCAAGGATGAGCAAAGTGTTATAATTCCCTTAGTAGTATAAAAAAAAATAGCAGTACATCAGTATCAGTATTTTATAAATAATCACTCTGCTTCAATATATTCGAGTGGAGATATTCACCTACTCTTTCCGGTTTTATAATTTTTGACGTTTTGAATAAAATTTAGGTCAAACATTAGAAATATAAATCACAAATAACTTTTAAATGTTAAATTAAAAAATAAGAAAATTATATAATTAGATTAGTCTTAAAAATACCTACATAAAAATATGCATATGTCACTTTCAAATAAAAACATATAGAAAAAATATAAATCAAAGTTACATCTCAGTCTATGTCTTGTCCAAAACGACAAGAAT
The DNA here is from genome assembly GCA_001602275.1 of Zoysia japonica. Classification (NCBI taxonomy): domain Eukaryota; kingdom Viridiplantae; phylum Streptophyta; class Magnoliopsida; order Poales; family Poaceae; genus Zoysia; species Zoysia japonica. Next base: position 133,967 of record BCLF01000050.1, on the reverse strand, counting down.
CATGTAACTGGAGATAATAATAACCTAGACTAGCGCCTCATATAAAAAAATTATAATGATTCTCTTTCCTTTTCAACGAAATGCTAGCTACCTATAAAACAGTTTGCAAAATGCGCCTCTGTGTCCTTTCCTCAATAATCACCTCTCAGTTCAAAAACATAAAAACACATAGCTTCTCATGGTTACTACATCTATTTTTACATTTGAACCACGTAACAAGCAGAGAACAAAGTTGAAACTGCATCTCATCTGCTCCGTTCCGTCTCGCCAGTTGGCGTAGTTCCATGATCTTGCACGTCAATTCGGGAACTCATAATTGGTAAGTTCAACACGTCGTCTATCCGGATTGAGATCCCCCGCCGATTGTACAAGTCACAGCGACTAGCATGTAAGTTCCACGTGCTCACCGGCCCGCATGTCAGCCACCATCATGACTTCGTGCCGTCGAAAACAGAGGAGACTGACCCTGTCGACCTGCCGCTGCCTTTGCGCAGGGTTTCTATCAGGCTATCAGCCTGAGGCTGTGTTTGGTTTAGTTTTTAGACAGTTTTTTTAATTGAAAAGTTAAAATTTAAAAAGCTAAAAAAAACAAAGTTTTGAAGAGCTGACTTTTGAAATGTTAAAAAACTAGTTTTTTGAAGAAACGAACTAAAAGCTGAGAAGATCACTCAAAGTTACTTTTCTGGTTTTTAGTGTGCAAATAAGCAAAGTATATATCGAAAAAGTCAATAATCACTACTCACCAGTCAACTTTTTAACTAACCATCAGCTACCTTTTCTAAAAGCTCAAAAGCTACAACTCAAACAAAAAAACACCTAAACACACTTGTCCCTCCGTACGTGGTGCAACTGTTGGGGCTCTGTTCTTCCGTGGATCAGAATTTTTGTTGGGTTACCGAAAGTCAATCCCGACCGGCAGTGGATATTGCCCTATTCTAACAGGGCGGCGATATGCGCCGACGCGCGCTTGAGATCATGAATGAAGGTTGCATGCCCAAATTAAGGCCGGCACACCACGGAAATCAACGCCCATTGATACATTATCACGCATCGTGCATCCCCAACTGAACCATCTGGAAGAGGTAGGTAACGAATTTTGAGGCTCTGAGTTCTTCACTCCAAAGAGCCAAAAATGTGATCAGCGGGTTTTGGCGGAACGATCGGCACTTTGGAACACATGTCGCTTTGCGCTTAATAGTACTGATATTATATACTCTATGTCCTCTCTGCAATTTTAAAATATTAACACGGATGACTTTTAATATCAATTTTGACTATTTCTCTTGTTTGTTTCTCTTGTTCAACAAATATGACTAATATAATATATTTTATTATAATTTATTTTATTATTAGTGATATTTGAAACATGACTAATAATTTTACACTTTTGTAAAAATTTGTTGAATATTTTATACCAAAGGGAGTATAATTCTTCAAGATAAACACAGAGTTGCAATGAGAAAAGAAACAGATCGTCCAGGTAGTAATGGTAAGTTTTTATAGTTGCGCTAGCTCTACGTAAGTGTTGACACATTATCATCTAAATACATTTTTACTGCTCTATTGAAGACATGGAAAAACCGTCAAAGAAAAAACTAGGAGTGAGTACACTCTTATATAGTGTGGCAACATGCAAGTATGCAATTATGAATGCAGGCCGCATCTAAATTACTCAGCATCCTTTGTCTAATAGTGTGGCAACATGCAAGCATGGAATTATGGATGCAGATCTCATCTAGCTGCATTATGCAAATATGGATGCGGGTCTTATGGAAATTGATCAACATCCTTTATTTGTTTGATAGTGTGGCAACTTGTATGGTGTCAGCTTTTGTTTCTTCTACTAGTAGTAGTTAATGACCCAGTTTTCTTGATCCTCCCAGATTCGTTGTTAATGGCTATCATTACCGACAGTCCGTCCACGTTCCTGAAATCCGTGAGATGGCGCTTCCGCACACTTGCTGGAATATTCGCCATCTAGATCTTGAGACGGTCTGTCCTAGCTGCTACTCGTGCGCCGGCGAAGCGGCAGCTAGCTGCTGGTCCGGCTGAAACCGGTGACCGCCTGGCGGCTACTCTAGAAATTAACGGGGCAGTTCGCAGCTAATGATAAGCTGCGTGGCCGGCCATGCATGGAGAACGAGACGTCGACGCCTTCGCCGCCGATCATCAATTTCGATTTGTTGCGGACGGTTGGTGGGGAAAAACTCAACGTTGAATGCGAACAGACGGACTCGGCGACGTGGACGGTGCGCCAACCTGCTAGGCTGCTGCTCCTCCTCCAGGGCGCTAGCGTTCCGTCTCACTTCAGCTGGTAAGTTGGCAGCTCGATGGACGGCTTGACGAACGACCAGCAAAGACCACCAGAAAAGACGCTGCTTGCCCCGGGGGCCGGGGCCGGTCGCCGGCACATGCTGCGGTTGGTGGCATGATCCGAAGCCGCGCCTCGGTTTCCGTTGGTCTTGGTGAATGAATTCTTAGCTGGAGAGACGGCTTGCAAATGGACTACTCCATTGACATTCAGTTCTTGTCAGCACGACTGAGTCCTTGGATGCGATTGTTTCTTTGCGTTTTGTAAACAAGCTCTATTATTGACATTGTTAGGCTATAGTTTGCAAGCTGTTGGGGGGGGGCTGGAGGGGGAGCCTGCTTGTTTAAGGCCCTATTTGTTCCCCATTAGATTTATATAATCTAGATTATAATCTCAATATTTTATAATTTGAATTATAATTTAGATATTATAATCTGTGCTTGTTTGTTTGGCAACCTAGCTTATTTTTTCAACTTGGTAGGGATAGTGGGTCTTTTGAAGACTATAATCTCAAATAAACACCTAATAATCAGCTTATTAGATTATAATACTCCAAGCTTGAGATTAAAATAATATGGTAAATAAGCTGTTCTGTTTGTTTACTTTTATAAATTATAATCTCTAAACTATATAATCTATTAGATTACAGGGCCTAAGACCGTGTTTGAAACCAGCAGAGATTATTATAATCTGGATTATGAAGGTAGTTTATATAATATGATTTATAAATATAATCTATTAGATGTGTTTAGAGGTTAGATTATAAAAACTAGTTTTTCTGACTAATGATTTATTTGCTCTTTGTTTTTTTTAAAAGGTTGCTTTGTATCCTTCTCGCCACGTGATGACGAACTCTAATACGGTAGCACACCTGCCGTATACCAAAGGTAAAAGATGAACATATGGAGTACAATATATGAGTCCGAGTAGGATTCGAGTGTGAATAGGAGTCGAGTCCGAATATGAGTCGTTGCAGAGCGGTAACTTTCGTAATAATTAGATACTTTATAAGGGCAAAATTGACTTTTTGTCAGATATAATCAAATTTTAAGCATAATGAGTTTATTATAACTGGGTTTTCAGTTTTTATAATCTAGGCATGTTTGGAACACTATCATTATATAATCCAGATTATTATAATCTACTTGGTTCCAAACACAACCTAAGACCGTTGATTTTGGTTTATCTGATTATAGCCCCATGGCTTTCGTATGGGCGCGCATTATGAATGATAGACGCTGGGATCGGCTATAGTTTACTGCACAACTTGGCAAAAACACGACATCGGCATTTGTTCTTATCTGGATGGATTAACTTAAGGTGAATCAATAGTGCTTGGTCTACATTAAAAAAACCCACATAAGTTCTGGAGTTCAGAAATTTGTGTTTTGACTCTATAATTGTTATGATTCACCGCAAAAGTTACATACAAGATCTTTCTGGCGTCACTACTACAAAAAGAGTTTATCCCGACACCCCCCTTTGAGAGTGTAGGCGGTTGATAACTATCAGCCACCTGCACTATTAAAAATTAGGTCTCGCCATAAGAACCGCTGACACTAATCACTTACTGCAGGCAGTTGTCTTAAGCAACCGCCTGGACAAAGGCACATCTTAGTGCAGGCGGTTCTTTAGGACATCTGCCTGCAGTAATGTAATTAGTGCCAGCGGTCCTCTTAGACAGCCGCCTGCAGTAAAGGCATTAGTGCCAGTGATCCGCTAAGAGAACCGCTTCCCCATTTACGCAATCATTACCCTTACGAAGTCTGCTTGCACAAATACCGCAGAGTATAAATAGAGGCCCCGGCCGTCCTGTTCCTCGCGCGACTGGCTGTGTTCCAGAACCTCGCGCACGCGGGGAGACGAAAATCCAATCGGCGGGGAGAAGGTTTTCTTCGCGAATCTTCTTTGGAATCTTGTTCTTTAGGGTAATCTTGTACTCCTCCTCTAATTTATTTCAAAATAAATTGTGATTTGTATCCTAATTCTGTGATTATTCATTATCTAGGGTTTCTCAAGGTTTTTCCACTTTAGTTGATTTATTTTGACTAAAATTGTTGGAATCTTGTCCTTCAAAGTAACCTTTTGCTCCTCCTCTAATTTATTTCAAGATTAAGTGTGATTGGTGCCCTAATTCTTAGATTCCTTATTATTTAGGGTTACTCAAGGTTTTGTCATTTTAGAAGATTTATATTAGCTAAAATTTAGAATATTTTGATAATTCTTAATCTTCTAAGTTTCTATTCATGTTGTACAAGTCGTAAGTTTAATTTTTTGTAATTATTAATTAGCATTTTACTATTTGTAGATAATATGTAATTAGTATTCTATTTAGTTAAATCTATAAAATTATGCGTAGGTTGAAATAAAGAATACATCGAGCATAGATGTACAATGCACCAAGACTTTCTCTTGAGTTTCTTCAAAATATTTCTTTATTTATCGAAGCCGCCAAGAATCATGCTAAGAGAGAAAAGAGAAATGAGATATTTTGTCCATGTATTGATTGCGTCAACGACATTACCTGACCAAATACTTTAGTAATCCGGTCACAGTTGATCAAAAGAGGTTTTGTGAAGAACTACACCATATGGACATCACATGGGAAAAAAGATATGTCTCAAGTGGATTGTCCAGATGCTGTGGAAGTTGGATGCAACACCTATCATCCTAGTATGGATCTTGATACTGTGGATCATGATGATGACAACGACGATGAAGAAGATAATATTCTGTTTGACTTTGAGGAGATGTTGCGTCACGTTGAACCGCAAGTGCTAACATCTATGAGGGTTGAGAGAGGTCTAGATAATATGGATGTTTTGGAGAAGGCATCGAATGACCTTTTGTATAAGGAATCAAAGGGATGTGATAAAGAGTTCACGATGTTGTGTGCTGTGCTTGAACTTCTAAAGTTGAAAGCTAGCAGTGGATGGTCTGATAGTAGCTTCACAGAGCTTTTGAGTCTGCTAGCAAAAATACTTCCAAAGCCAAACAAGATGCCAACCACCACTTATAGAGCTAAGAAGCTTATACGTCCATTGTCGCTGGGTGTGAAAAAAATACATGCGTGTCCAAACCACTATGTGTTGTATCGCAAAGCGTATGAATTTATAGAAAAATGTTCAACATGTGGCATCAGTCGATACGAAAAGAGTTACAACCATATATACCCTAGCAATTTGCACAAAAGAGCACAGAAGAAGAATAACTCTATCGGTCCTGAGATTGATGATGACAGTGGTTCCAACGAGTTGAGTGGAAAGAGGAAGATTCCTTCTTTGGTCATGTGGTACCTTCCAGTGATTGATCGCTTGAAGCGTCTGTTCTCAAATCCTAGAGACGCTGAACTCATGCGTTGGCATGCTGAGAAGTGCAGGATGAACCCGAGAAAGATTTGACACCTGGCTGACGCAACTCAGTGGAAGAATTTTGATCTTCTTTATCCACAGTTTGCTGAGGAGATTCAAAATATAAAGTTTGGATTGAGTACGGACGGCATGAATTTATTTGGTGAAAACATGACTGTACACAACACCTGGCCTGTTATTCTACCGATGTACAACGTTCCAATCTGGTTGTGCCACAAACGAAAGTATCTCATACTGTCCATTCTTATCCAAGGTTCAAAACAAACTGGCATCGATATTGATGTGTTCCTGTAACCTTTGATGGAGGATATGGCAAAGTTATGGAACGAAGGTGTTCGAATGTGGGATGAGTTTCGACGAGATTGTTTCACTCTACGAGGAGTGTTTACCAAAATAGTGGTATTCAGATTGAAGCTTTCGATCCACAAGGGAATAAAAACACATACTATAGATTTATAGAAGAAATATGGGAACTTGATTATAGCGACATGCTGCACATTCCTGTTTTTAGGTGCAAATGGGCCAAACATCTAAACGGAGTGAACGTCGACAACTACGGGTTCACACTTGTGGACTTAAATAATGTTGGTCACAAGGATGACCTGTGGGTACTTGCTGATCGTGTTGCACATGTTTTTACGTAGTTGACTCTGCAAAGGAAAAAAAAGCACATTACTATTTCAGGAAAGCAAAAAATTATTGAAGTGGAGAATATAGGTGATGATGTTGAGGACCACAATAAATATGATGAGATGACACTTTTTACAAATCCAGAAAACATCAAGCTCGTGGAACAAACCATTGATAAAAATGTGATGCCCTATGTCCGAAGTGATGGCAAAGGAAAAACTGTGTAACGCAATGTAATCTTTATTTATAAGTAGATATGGAACCTTTATGTAAGTTAATTATATAATATTATAAACCTTCTTGTGGATGAAAGATCATCTTTTGAACAATCCTGCCATGTTTTTGGTCCTGCTGCGCTGAGTGTTAATTGACAGTCCTGGCCTTATGGTCATGCCTATAGCTAACACTACAACTACACTATAAATCCTACGATCAAACTTAAAAGTGGCTAATATTCATTGATTAACATCAGCGAGCTGAGTCATCGCTGAGCATGCGCCGTGAATCTTCATGAGCCTCCTCCTCTTGAAGTTATCCTTGAAGCACGCCCGCCTCAGCACCTTGGTCTTCTCGTCCAGCATCAATGCAGGATTCTCCTCGATCATTGCCTTCTTTTCTGCTTCGGTGCCGCAACGTCCCTGCATCTTGGTGCCCTTCTCCATGCCGACGACTTCCATGCTCTTGCGATAAGCATCCTCCATTTGAGGCCAGAGAATATTCAAGTCACCTGCAATCTCAGAGAGGGCTTTAAGCTCCTCTGCATTCACAGAAGAACGAAAGCTAGCTCAAGAAAAGTAGCAGCGCCCGGGCAATTGAAAGTGGGAAAGGCCAGTGACAGTGGCAGCAGTGTACTTTTTGGTTTTCACTAGTATTACACCTCGGCACCTTGGTCTTCTCATCCAGCATCAATGCAGCATTCTCTTCGATCATCTTTTTGGTCCGCTCCAACATCACCGCCACGGTTCTTGGTTCTCACTTGTATTACTCCTCACTTGTTGAGGCAGAGGAAATCATGACGGACCTACGAGCCACTAGCTGTGAGGTAAACGTCACCTCACATCTGTGTTGTCAGTTAGCACTACTTAGTTAATTAAAAAATATTTCTTGAAGTAAACACTCAAAAGTAAAGTTGAATTTTGAGGGAAAAAATATTTGTTGCAGTAAAAAGACAAATAAAAAAAATCCTTAGTACAGGCGGCCAGTACAAACAACCGCCTGTACTAAATACCGGCGGGGGCTTAAGAGAACCGCCTGGATTCGTTACTTTTACCGAGTATGTCATTTAATTTAATTGAGAAACTAATAGTGCAGGCGGATCTTAAGAAGAACCGCGTGCACTAAATCATTAGTGCAGGCGGTTCTTCTTATGGACCGCCTACACTAAGCTTCCTCAGGCGGTTTGTAAAGAGGTTCGCTTGCACTGATAAATCTTTCACGTAAAAGTTTTGTTTTCTTAATATTTTATATGATTTTGTAACCTAATATTTTTATTTATATATGAACTATTGTGTATATATGTATATGGAATTTTTTTCACACAATTTGTATAGAATTATAACCAATTTGCTTCAATCTCACTTACTTTGAATCCACGTCACATAACTTGTATAGTGGTTACTAATGCACAAGAAAACATTAAGGTTGAAAAGATTCAAACCTATCATGGAATTGTATAGCATGGAATGTTCATATAACACTTGGATAAGTAGCTGAAGTTTTTTTTAAAAAATATTTCAGAGCAAAAAATATAGTTGTTTAATTGATAAACGAATAGTGCAAGCGATTGTTAATAAGAACCGCATGCACTAATCTATTACTGTAGGTGGTTGCTAATGAAAGCCGCGTGCACTAAATTAGTGCAGGCGGTTACTAAAGAGGTCCGCTTGCACTAGTAATATTTTCATTGAAAAGTTTTTTAATATACTTATATATGATTTTGTAACCAAATTTTTTATTTATATAATGAACTATTGTCTATATATGTATATATATTTTTTTCACACCATTTTCGTAGACTTATAATAAATTTGCTTCAATCTCACTTACTTTGGATCCACATCTTGTCTAGTGGTTACTAATGTACATGAACACATTAAGGTTAAACAGATTAAAACATATCATGCAATTGTACAGAATGGAATTTTTATGGAATACTTAGAAATGCTGCTTCAGCTTTAAAAAAATTTCAGAGTGAAAAAAAATATATTTACAGACGGTGGATATAAACGGCCGCCTGCACTGTGTTATTAGCGCAGGCAGTCCCAGGCGCCTGCGCTATGTTATTAGTGCAGGCGGTGCTCATTAAGGTCCGCGTGCACTAATAGATTACTGCACGCGGTCCCTAAGGAGAACCGTCTGCACTAATCTTGGCTATAAATAGAGGGCGACGCCGTTTCGAAACCCTAAGACGCGCCAGTTCGAACACACACGCCGACTGGCTGCCAAAATTTTCCCCGTGTCGCGCCGTCGCCGTCGCTCGTTCGACCACGCACTGCTATCCCCCGTCCGCGCCGTCGTCCCCCTTCCCCGTAAGCGCCGACGTCCCTGAGCCACCGTCGCTGGACCCAGCGCCGCCGTCCCCCGTCTGCGCCGTCGCCCACTTATCCG
>BCLF01000050.1:65521-124601 GCA_001602275.1 Zoysia japonica | reverse complement strand
CCCCGCGCCGGCCGTCATCGTCGTCGTCGCCGCTCCCCGCGCCACCATCATCGTCAGTCGACCCGCACCGCGGTCTCCCTACCCCGAGCCGCGCCGCCTTCCGACCCCAAGCCGGCGTCGTCAACGTACGACCCCAAGCCCTCAGGTTTGGATTCTAAGTGCCATTAAGCTCGATCATGATTGTATTGGCCTATGTGCTTGAGCGCGTCAAGCTTTAAGCAAGCAAGCGGCAGGCATTGCTATTGGTAGATTTGTGCTGAATCAATCTCAATTTAATTCTTAAAATCAAAAGCTAGTAGCTAATAATATTGATGAGATTGAGAGCCAATGTGATTCAAATATTTGGGCCCCATTTTGTATTTTGCTCTAGGGCCCCAAATACTTAGAGACGGCTCTGGACAAGTCAAAATCTATTTCACAGAGTTATGAACTTTTCCATGCTAATTTTCGGAGCTTGGTTCTTTTGATTGTATTTTCTGGATGTGACGAACAACATTCGATGCTACTAAACAAAATTTACAGATTCGATTACCTGCGCGTTGGTTGCATTAACAGCAATACCTATAGTGCTGTATCTTCTCCGAATAACATGCTATTCATTTACTTGGCAGAACACAGTAGCTTTGTATTATGTATCTTTTTATTACTCTATTATTGTGATTGCATCTGCATTTTGCTGGAGCCTGTGCTTAATGAAGCTCCAGAAGCTAGGATTACAACATAATTAACTAGCTAGCTTTCTATGTTCGAATTGATCTCGGCTCAATCAGTTACATAATGTTTTACGGGGTTTAATATATTTACGTAAATATCAGGGCTGTCCAGGAATAGCTGAAAGACCAATAAATATTCTGCATTAACCAGTAGCCTTGAAGTTATTTGAAAAATTTGCATGTGAAGAAACAGAGCCGTGGTCATTTTCCATTTTGAAATGAAATAAAACATTTTGCATATAGTGATTCATATCCTTTTGCAAATGAAAATGAATTAGAATGTTTTTTGGGGGCTGAAAGAGGTCCAGTATGTTGGGCTTTATGAAATGAAAATCAAGTCGGGCTCCCTAGGGCTAAGTTTGGATGTGGTTTTGTCTTTTCATTTCATTTGTCATATTGTATTTAGGATGTGGTTTTGTCTTTTCATATGTCAGATTGTATAAAGAAGGAACTATGTATGATCTCTTTTCTTGCATTAGGAGATGTGAAAATTTTTAAGCAAATCAATTCATATATATATATATATATATATCAATATTTAGGATTGTATCAATGAAATGCTCACATTCATGAAGTCAAATTCATTGTCCTTGAGCAGTACAATGGAAAAAGGGACGACCTCGCAAGCCGATACTGCGGCAAATGATCCAATGCTTGAATGGGAGTCGGGCAACTCTGACGGCAACAAGGACAGTGGAAGCGGCAATGGAAGCTCATATAGTAGTCTGAGTGATCCTTCTCAGTCCTGAGTAGGAATCGAAGACGATCCCAGAGCCCTGACCTGGATTATAATCCAAATGAAGTACGGGTCTAGTAGTTCAGAATAATCTTAATAATTCTTTTTACATATCTTACCCCTAACTATTAACCTTGTCAAATTTTCATCATACGTTCCTGCTCGTCAAACACCGATCCACACTGAGGAACAATGCCAGGAAGCTCCCTCTACCCCACTATCAACTGGTGCCTCAGAGAGTGGAATTAAGCGTAAAAGAGGGGAGCAAGGCAAAAATAAGATGCCGGAGGGTATCTATTACATAGCACGAGTGAGTGCAATGGGAGCTCCTCTTTGTCCTCAGGATGCATGCCAAAAGTATCATCAGGCCTGCGGATTCATAGTTAGGGACAACGTCTCGATTATAGTTACAGACTGGAGGGTGCTCGATGATGAGACTTAGAATATTCTGTGGATCCAGTTGACATAAAAAATTAAGTTTCTTGAAGGCACAGAAGATCTTGCAAAGAAGAGTATATTGACCTCTATGGCTAAGATGTTTCGCGGATGGAAAGCTGAGTTAAATGCGAAGTTTGTGAAGAAAAATTTGTTTCCAAGTAAATTTCCGAAGATAACGGAAGCTCAGTGGACTGAATTTGTTCGGCAAAAGACCACACCCGAGGCAATAGCTCAGAGTGCAGCTAAAGTTGAACTGGCGAAGAAAAACATTTACCCCCATCATCTAGGATCTGGTGGATATGCCGGCAAAATGATTGAATGGGAAAAGAGAAGGGAGGAAGCTGCCAAGGCAGAGAGACCTGACCCGCTAGAAGGTTGTGAAGATCATACTAGGAACTGGGTTTATGCTCGATCGGATACAACCAAAGAAGGACAAATAATATACAAACGTCCACAAGCGGAAGAAATGAGCAAGAAAATTGTGGAGATTGCTGCAGAACAAAAGGCTGAAAAGTTCAAGTCTGATAGGGAGAAAGACCATCTTAGTGCCGCACTAGGCAACCCAGAACACCTTGGACGTGTAAGAGCCAGCTCTTCACGAATGACCTGGAATGCGGGTTTCCACAAGATGCAGCGAGCTATAAAAAACATGATAGGTATAAGAAAATTTTTGAAGAGACAATTAAGGCAGAGGTCAAGGCCTCCTTAAAAGAAAATTTTACAGAGTTGTTTCAAGAGCATCAAAAGTTTCTAGCAAAACAGCAAGCTACGAGACTACTCGAGACTGTGCCAACTGAGAACCCGGCTATTAGGCTCACACTTGGTTGTAACCTAAGTAGTGTAGCCTCCACACCAGGATAGAGATATCCTGTAGATGATATTGTGGAACCCACGCCTTGTCGCCTTCACATCCCGATTGGAAGGACCAAAAATAAGACTATTAAGGTTGCCACTACTCTTGCAATTTCAGGGCGTACCTTCCACTATAGTCCCATCTCGACGGACTACGTGAAAGTACAAGTTAACGAACTCATCAACAAGGACTATCTTGATTATGAACTCGACCACAGTACGCCTGAGGGAATCACATTGCTTGGAGAAGCATTAAATGAATTTATCCTTTGGCATAGACGTGATATCGTTTTGTGTGATGGCCACCTACTTCGCAGCCAGCACGTCTGAACAGCCCACCATGGGAGAAGAAGATGCAACCAACGAACAACCTTCTCCAAAGGATACAGTTGACGTACCTCCATCTTCTCCCAAGGGCCGATCAGATTTGACACCGCCAACTTCTCACGGGCAAGAAGGTATAATGCTCCAGCCTTCCTCCGAGGGTCTTACAATTTCAACAATACAACCTTCTGACAAGGCCCAACAGAAATTGCTGAGCCACCTCTCAAGGGCCCAACAGAAATTGCCGAGCCACCTCTCAAGGGCAAAGAGAAATTGTTGAGCCAAACTTATTTAGCTCCTGCACACATCCACCGACAAATTGCCTCGTACAAAAAAACTCCTTCGACAGACACATTAAAGTATCTCCAAGGATTTCAAAGAAAGTCATCCTCCCTTCAAGAGTGTCCGAAGGAGGATACTTATTTTATCGAATGTTGGGAGGAGGATGTACCAAAGATGATATAAAACTGTGAAGAATGACCCAATCTGGTGTAAAGAGGATATGCCTAAACAATATGTGCATGGCAAGCCATTTTTAACCTCAGTGCAACTTAGTAAGCTACATTTTCCATTGAGGAGATTGCATGATTGGTACATGCATACGAGTGCTGTGAGGTTCACTCATGTGCAATTTCATGTGCCGAAAAATGCATTTTAGAGTGGAGACAGGACGCAGTCTTTCAGTTTTGAAGATTTATTCCTTGTTTTCCGCAAAGAGAGGCTCGACATCAACCTCTTAACCGTGTGGTGCCTATAAGTCATACTTTTTAGATGTTAAGTGGCATTAAGTTATTAGTACGAGATGTCATACTAATAAATAGTAATTTTATATGTCAGATGGTATATTTAGATGACCATAAGCTGAAGAAACTGCAGATAGGGATCCTCGATCCAACACGGATTGCCCAGGTCAATTTTGACCTAAAGTTCGATAAAAATTCGGAGCAATACAAGGACATGACAAAGAAGCAATTTGAAAAGGAGAGAAAGAAACTAATCAAGAAAAAAATGTTGGAAGTGGCGGCATATATAGGAAGGGCGATACACAACTTTGTTAATGATGGCAAGAAAGATGTAATGGCCCCGTACAATTTTAAGTAAGTTTCGTCGCTTCGTTCGACATATATTCTTAAAAAGTTACCTAATACTTTATTTATTTATATAGCGACCACTATATTAATATCGTGATGCAACCAAAGGACGTGAAAGGGGTAGTCTTAGACTCACTCAATTACCCAGAGAACAATACAAACATTTTGTCAAGATTTTAGAAAAGTAAGCGTACTTTCTGCATGAATACTTATTATAATACAATATATTTCCATTTTATAATCATTTTTTGCATTTGTGTAGTGCTTATAGATTTTACATTAAGCTTGGGGAGCCCCATCCTCAAGGAAAAAAAAAGCTAACTCTAAACAATGCTTCATGGGTAACAAAAACATCTCCTTTTCAATATGTGGCAGTTTTTATCCCAAATTTTTATCTAATTGAGTTTGTTTTTGTTTGAAGTGTCATAAGCAACCTCCCGGCACTGTCCTGTGTGGTTATTATGTCTGCAAGTATCTTAGAGTCACTGGACATTGTAGAGTGGATCGTGAGGATGTAAGCTATATTATCAATCTGTTTTGTATACTTAAATTAATTGTTATCATTGTTATAGTAATTATCTATCATCTTTTCATTTACAAAAATCTAATGTCGATCACGAATGGCCTTGGGGAAGAGAGATCGAGCGCACAGGAGTTGACTCTGTCCGAAATGATCTATGCCACTTTATGCGTCAAGAGGTTATTCACCAGGATGGAGTCTATTTTGCTAGGGAAAACAATGAATTGCTTTTGTATTCGCATTTGTCTTTGTATGATACGTTTAAGATTATATAGAAGTAATTGGATTTGGTTGGATGCTATATAATGTGACATGTGAATAATTGTTTTGTAAGATATTGTTGTTTGTTTGTGCTCCCTTTGATGAAATATTGAATTTTATATCTATTTTTAAACTGTATTTTGATATAAATTAATTATAAATCTTGTATAATACAATTATTTTAAAAAATATTTGTCAGAAATATACTACAGTTGGCTTTCTTAAGAAGCCGCCTACACTAAGACATATATAGTGCAGGCGGCTTTCCGAAGCCACGGCCTACACTAAGTGGATTAGTGCAAGCGGGTGGTTAGGCCGGCTGCCTGCACTAAGTGAATTAGTGCAGGCGGATGTTATGCCGCTCGCCTGGACTAAGAACATTAGTGCCGACGGTTCCTTAAGAAAATCCGCCTGCACTATTGGTATTAGTGCAGACGATCGATATAAACGTGTGTATAAATGGACTATTTCTACAGGCTCACTAATTGCAGCAGAAGCCGAAACCGCCTTCGAAAAAGGGTTTATAACCACCTGTAAAAAAGGTTTTTTATAGTGCATCAAAAGTAAAGGGAACGGTATTTTCTTTTCGTTTGGTGCGCTTTCAAAGTCCTTATAATAGTGTTCTTACCAATTAAACAGCATGTTTATGTTTTGGCACCCGCTTTTTGCCTGGTCAGGCGGGCATAAAGAGATTTTGTTGTTTGGTTGCGTACCCGTGCCTGAGTTAAAAAAAAAAGGACCTTTTGATGCATAAAATGAAAACAGTAGAGGGTGCCTCCACCTTCCAGCAAGAAGCTCGCTGGCGGCAAGGCTCCGATGACCAAGAAGTGCCCGTGAGTCCGTAACCACTAAAAATGGAAGTATAATGCAAAGTGGAGTTTTCCAAGGTTGGATTTGTTCCCTGAGGACTGTTAGACCATGGTTGACGGGGAGCGCAGAGCGGCGGCGGAACTCCGCTAGCCGATGAGAACATCGACGAGTCCAGCCTGTTAGCCTACAGATCCACGACTGTTAGAATATTTGAAAGTTTTTCAAATAAACATTGCATAAATCCCAAAAGCTCTCCTACACGTATGGAAGGAGAATATTATGCTTATTATTTTCGGTAAGCAATAATTCTTGTGATGACAGACTGCTTACCATAATCGTGTAAATAATAGACTAGTTATCATATTCATATAAATGATAAGCTAGTTACCATATATATAAGTGTTATATATGACGGCCTGCTTACCATATACGTGAGAGCTCTTGTGTATAAATAGAGATGCGAGACGTCGTCCAGAACACACAACCATTCTGTCATTCTCCTCTCCCTTGAGTACTGCGCTGCTCTGTTTTTCTCACCCGTCGCCGACGTGCCATCGGCTCCAGGAGAGCAGATCTTCGAAACCCACGTCCCCTCGTGTCTCTGCACGCGGTAGGGGCCGTATAAGGTTTTTGAAAGCACCTCCGCAACTGCTCGTTGTTCTTCTGCTTCACCTCGACGCTGTTCGAATGCTTCCTCTTTGCTCCGGTCGCCTATTGCATCTACATTGACGGTTTGCTTCGTCTATTATTTGCGCCAACAAACCCACTGTAAAAATGACATGGCTCTCTCTTTTTTTCGCTATTTATGTGCATTCTGTCACTAGCACTACAGGGATCACGATTGTTTAGGCAAATTTGAATCGTATTGCCAGTATACATCATACTTAGTATTCCGTATTTCGCTATATTTACTCTTTTTCTAATTATTGGAATTAATTTAATCATCACTAAAATGCAAGATTTTTCGATCGTTGGAAATAATCACATTTTAGTGATGATTAAATTAATTCCAGCAATTAGAAAAATATTAAATATAGCTAGATTCGAAATACTACGTATGATGCATACTATCACTACGATCCAATTTGCCGAAGCAATCGTGATCTCTCCGGTGCTAGTAAAAAAATGCATATAAATAACAGAAAAAGAGAGAAGCATGTTATTTTTATAGTGGGGTTGTCGGCGCAAATAGATGTAGATGCAGCAGGCGATCGGAGCGAAGAGGAAGCAGTCGAATGGTGTCGAGGAGAAGCAGACGAACAGCGAGCAGTCGCGGAGGCGCTTCTCAAAAACCTTATACGGCCCTTACCCCGTGCAGTGACATGAGGGGACGTGGGTTTAGGAGACCTGCTCTCCCGACGCCGATGGCACGTCGGCGACGGGTGGGGAAGACAGAGCAGCACATCACTCAAGGGAGAGAAGAATAAGAGAATGGTTGTGTGTATCCTAGACGACGTCTCGCCCTTCTATTTATACACAAGAGCTCTCACGTATATGGTAAGCAGGCTGCCATGTATAGCTCCTGTATATATGGTAGCCAGCCTACCATATATATAAATATGGTAACTAGCTTACCATTTATACGAATATGGTAATCAGCCTGCCATTACAAGAATAATTGCTTACCAAGAATTGATAAGCGCAATATTCTCCTTCCATATGTGAGGGGGCCTTTGAGATTTATGGAATGTTATTTGGAAAACCTTTCAAATCTTATAACAATATTGTTGGAAATAATCGCATTTTAGTGATGATTAAATTAATTTCAGTAATTAAGAAAAGACTAACTATAACATGATTCGAATACTATTTATGATGCGTACTAGCACTACGATTCAAATTTGCCGAAGCAATCATGATCTCTCTAGTGCTAGTAACAGAATGCATATAAATAACAGAAAAAGGGGAGGCATGTCATTCTTACGGTGGGGTTGTCGGCGCAAATAAGTGCGCAAATTGTAGACGAAGCAGACCAAAACATCAGGCGTTTCAGATTTTATCACTAAGAACTTATATGTTGTCCTGTGGTGTGCATATACTAAGAAGATGCAATCAATTGTTTTAGGTCCGAGCTTGCGCTTCTTATTTATTGGTATCTAAAAATGACCAAACAACCCCAAGTGCGCAAGTAATAAAGTGAGAATTTTCTTCTCTTCCAACCTTCATATGGAGTAGCTTCACTGTTTTTAGTAGTAACTCTATTCAGAACGTGACAACCTATCAAAATAGCCTCCCCCACCATGCCTTAGACATTCCGGACGTTCTTAACATAGCATTCACCAAGTCTATTAACATTCGATTCTTCCTTTCGGTAACCCCGTTAGATTGAGGTGAATAGGGAGGTGTTCATTTATGAATTATTCCATTCTCCGAACAGAAAATATCAAACTTATTGGAAAAGTATTCCCCACCACGATCAGACCTAACTCGTTTTATTTTTCTTTCCAGTTGATTCTTTCCCTCAGCTTTATAAGTCTTAAAACATTTTAACACCTCATCTTTAGTTTTTAAAAGAAACACATAACAGTATCTAGTCGCATCATTAATTAAAGTTATATAGTATTTTTTTCCCTCTTTTTGTCAACAGACCATTGATCTCGCAGATATCAGAATGATTGAGTTCTAACAATGTCGAGTTTCTCTCGTCTATAGCTTTACGAGGCTTAAGAGGTTGCTTTGTTTGCACACAAGCTTGACATTTAAAACCTTTGACAGCAGGTAACTTTGGAATTAAACTCATACTGGATAGCTGCGACATACAACTAAAGTTAATGTGACACAAACGAGAATGCCATATATCAGCCTCAAAATTGTTTGAGTCACACACATGGTTCACAACTTTATTTGAGAAATCTGAAAGGGAAAACTGGAACAAGCCTCCGCTATCATAGTCTTTGCCAATGAATTGATCAAATCTCGACACGACTGCTTTATTCGACTCAAAGACTAGCTTGAATCCATCTCGACAGAGAAGAGATCCACTAACGAGATTCTTATTTATTGAGGGGGCATCCTGCACGTTCTTCAATCGCACGATCTTTCTCGAAGTAAACTTCAAATCGACCGAACCAACAACAAGAACAGGAGCATGCGAGCCATTCCCCATCATGACGATTGAACCTCGCACGGTCTGCTAAGATGAAAACATAGATATATCAGAACAAACGTGAATATTGGCTCCTGTGTCTATCCACCAATCATTAGATTGATAAACCGAAAAAAACACTAGGTAAATTACCATACCCAGAGCCTCCACTGAAGTCATCAATGGTCACGTTGGCAGACTTCTGCCACTTCTGATTTTTTTTTTGCCCTTGCGGTTATGAAACTTTTTGGCAAAGTGTCCATTCTCACCGCACACAAAGCAGACAATCTCATCCATGTTCATTTTCTTCTTGAATTTAGTAGTCTGTACAGCTTTTCCTTTTCCCTTCTATTTTTTTCTATCAACGGCTGCATCACATTGGCGCTGGACTGTCCTTCCGGTGCTTTTGGTGGAGTATCTTTTGCCTGAGCTTTCTCTTCAACATTAAGACCAGCCAACAAATCTTTAATATAAATATTTTATCTCTTATGTTTTAGACATGTGGCATAATTTCTTCGTGATGAAGTCAACTTGGCAATAATGTCTCTTGCCACAAACTTGTCAGGCAACTGACATTCAATCTGTTCGAGCTCCCTCACAATGAGAGTTGCAGTTCATGGGTCTGCTGCACGACAGAACGGTTATCCACTATTTTGAAGTCGTGGTACTGCTCCATGACATACAACTCGCGTCCAGCATCTGAGGCCGAGAACTTGAGTTCAAGTGCGCCCCACAATTCTTTGTGACTCTTGATGTGCATGTACATATCGCACAACTGGTAAGAGAGAACATTAAGGACACATCCGACGAAAATCATCGTAGCCGCGGTAAACTTCTGCATCTCTTTTTCACTTGCAAGAGGCAGTGCAGGAGGATTACCAACGACCTAAAACAAGCCCATAGCCGAGAGCCACAGTTGGACTCTCGTCTGCATCTCTTGAAGTTCACACTATTGAACTTCTTCGGTTTCATCGCATCAGCAAATCAAGCCATTACTAAATGCCTATAAGGATTTGTTCCATGAGGACTGTTAGACCATGGTTGACGGGGAGCGCAGAGCGGCGGCGGAACTCCGCTAGCCGATGAGAACGTCAACGAGTCCAGCCTGTTAGCCTACAGATCCACGACAAGATCAGGTCTTGGGTGCGGTGGTCTGCCAGGTCACCTCTGAAGATAGGAGGAGCACAAGGAGATGCGTTGGCCCCACGAGTTTTAAGCTGGTGGTGTAGAGTGGTAGAAGGGGGAGAGCTCATGCGGAGGCAAAAGAGATCCACCAGTGAGCTTGTCTGAATCAGAAGCCTTCTAGTGGTCAAGGTTAACCTCTTGCCATCGGTTTTTCAATTTTTGCCAAAATCAAAACCCGCTTGATTTACTAGTCAAAATTCAAAAAATTAAAATCAGATGAAATTTAACAAAATGTTATAATAAACCAGACAGTTTGGATGCTAGCCAACCGGTTTTACTGATGCATACGAGGCCAAAAACCAAAAATAAATTATAAAGCCAATAAGGTTTTCTGGTTTACCCACCAGTTCTTTCAGTTTTTGAATTTCCAATTTTTTTAAAAAAATCAATTTCTTTTTTCGAAAACTGAGGAATGGAAGAAACCGAACCAAACCAGTGTAATCAAAAACTACGAAAACCGAATGATTTTGTGAACCATCATGCTTTAGCATAGTTGCCAATTGATTATGAACGGAAAGTTTATTGTGGAGTAAATATCACAAAATTACAAGTATTTTAATTATATTATCACAAAACTACAGATTTAAACTATAGTTTCAAAAAACTACAGATTTGCTACAGTAGTTTTAGAAACCTATGCATAGAATCTGTAGTTTTGTGATAAATTGAATACAAAAGCTGTAGTTTTATGATAAATTAGATATAAAATCTATATGATAAATTAGATACAAAATCTGTTATATTTTAAATTTATAGTTTTAATATATAATTTTGTGATAATATTGATAAAATACCTGTAGCTTTATGAAATTTGCTCTTTATTATGACGAGGACACTTGAAGCCCCTAGGCGTGCCAATACTTTTTTTTTCTGTAATATGTGAATCTCTTGTATAAACGCACCTGCTAGTGGCTGTGGGAGTTTTTTGAGTCGAGAGTCTATACAAAACATTATTATGCACTTCGATTAATATAGTACATCTTTCTCTTGAGAAAAAAAACGATTTTGACTTGCCATATAGTAAGATGCATTGCGTGACGCAGGGATTGACGGAGTTGCTAGTATTGTTTTGGGACCGAAAGAGCCATCAGCAGTGGCGAAGACATATAGAGGTAAGGTGGTGCCATGGCACCACCCTAACTTAAAATTTCTCTACTAATCAACTTATTTTCACCATGAAAAATGTTCTTTAATCTGTACTTGTTCACCACATGGCATCACCACGATTTATTTTTATTCTATCTTCACCACTGATTTGTCAGGGTCCATTTTTACTACAAATGGAGAAATAATCAAATCATGGCAACATCATGTATCGGACACATCTCGGAAATCCAAGTGTTTACCATACTAATATCTGAATTGTTTTAAAATAACATCTGAATTAGTAGTTACTCACTCAACTATGATGGTCATCTGCAAGTATGTTTCTACTTCTTTTGTTGGACAGTAGGAGTTTCAACCTTTATATGAGTTCTTTCGTTGGAGTTGTTCTTCTTTGTGAGCCCTGACATTTTCACCACGCATGGTTAGTAATCTAAGATATTGATTGTAAGTCTTTTAGAATACTACATATATTATATTATCTTGTACAATATATCTAATTTTTTTACATGTGTGTTAACAACTAATACATGTATTGGTACCGTAAAGAGTTTTATATCAGGAATGTGGTTAGACAATATGGTACCTTCAACTGGAACCAAATCCACTGCCGTACTGCCGGGTACTGCCGGGTCCAGGTGGATCTAGGACCCACTAGGCAGTCTAGTGATTGGGCAGCACGGCAGGCGATCCGGGCGCCCTCCAACTAGTTTGAACATATGTCCTCTGTCCGCAACTCGTCAAGAAAGGAAGAGGCACAACAATACAGCACTCTCCAGCCGTAGTAAACGCTGCACAAGAATGCGCATGCGTTTCTTTGGACTCAGCAACATCGTCTACTTCAAGATTGCGAGTGCAAATGTGATGTTGATGGCCTCGCAGTTTGGAGTTGTTATACATTCGAGCACGTTGTTAGAAACCTTCAACCAGTCAAACTTGCGCAGAAGCTAGCCATAGCATGGCTGCCAGTTCAAAGTTTCCGTGGTAGAATATTGGTTGAGAGTAAACCGTCGCACCCACCAACCCTTTTCCCGCGCTTTGGCGTCCTCACCCTTCACCTCTTTATAAACCCCACGGCACGAGACTAGCAATTCGTACAGCCCAAGGCACCATCGATCCAAGCAAGAGCTGATCGAGTGGAGTCGCGTACGATCCGGACTACGTACGGCGGCTTCTCTTCTCACTTGCTGCAAACTCTAAGCTTGCATTGCGCTTGCGCCGGATTAAAGCTTTACCTATCTCGACCGGCCGGCGAAAGAACAATCGCACCAGCTCCATCAACAGCAACGATGGAGGTTAAGGTGTTGAGCTCCAAGCTCGTCAAGCCCGCCTACAATGCCGGCGCGGCTCCCCCTGTGGCCGAGGAGTACATCCCCCTGTCCATGTTCGACAGGGTAACGTACCAGATGCAGATGGCGATCATCTACGCCTTCCCGCCACCGGCCCCGACCACGGCCGCCATCGAGAAGGGCCTCGCGGCGGTGCTCGCTCAGTACCGCGCCTTCGCGGGGCAGCTCGGCGAGGCTCCCGACGGGACGCCGGCGGTGCTGCTCAACGACCGCGGCGCGCGCCTCGTCGAGGCCACTGTGGACGCCGACCTCGTGGACATGGCGCCGGCGAAGCCCACCCCGGAGCTGCTGCGGCTGCACCCGGACCTGGAGCAGGAGCTCGAGGAGGTCGTGCTGCTCCAGCTGACGCGGTTCCGGTGCGGCTCCCTGGCCGTCGGGTTCACGTCCAACCACGTCGTGGCCGACGGTCACGCCACGAGCAACTTCCTCGTGGCGTGGGGCCGTGCCACCAGGGGCCTTTCCCAGGGCCTGCCGCCCGTGCACCACCAGGAGGGCCTCTTCAAGCCCCGTTCGCAGCCTCGCGTCGAGTACGACCACCGAAACAGGGAGTACTACCTGCCCTCTCCCAGCGAGAAGCACGGCCACCACGGCGAGAGCGTCGAGAACATCGTCATCCACAAGGCGCACTTCACCAAGGACTTCATCGCCGGGCTCCGCGGCAAGGCGTCGGAAGGCCGCGGCCGCCCGTTCAGCCGGTTCGAGACCATCCTGGCCCATCTGTGGCGCACCATGGCGCGCGCGCGGGGCCTCAACCCCGACGAGACCTCCACGATCCGCCTCTCCGTGGACGGCCGCCACCGCCTCGGCCTGCCGGCGGAGTACTTCGGCAACCTCGTCCTGTGGGCGTTCCCGACCGCCACGGTGGCCGACCTCCTGAACCGGCCGCTGAAACACGCGGCGCAGGTGATCCACGACGAGGTGGCCAGCGTGGACGGCAGCTACTTCCGGTCGTTCATCGACTTCGCGAGCTCCGGCGCCGTGGAGAGTGAGGGCCTTGCGCCGAGCGCGGTGCTCAAGGACGTGCTGTGCCCGAACGTGGAGGTGGACAGCTGGCTCACCTTCCCGTTCTTCGAGCTGGACTTCGGCACCGGCGCGCCGACGTACTTCATGCCATCCTACTTCCCGACGGAGGGCATGCTGTTCCTGGTGCCGTCCTACATTGGCGACGGCAGTGTCGACGCCTTCGTGCCCGTCTTCCAGCACGACCTCCAGGCGTTCAAGGAGTGCTGCTACTCCATGGAGTAGGGGAAAGAAATGAAGCTGCCGAGAGGAAAATTAAATTAATCAAGTGAGCTGGTTCAACGAAGCAAAACAAGAAACAAAACACAGCCACGCACAAGTGCTGCTGTTGGTTGCGATGCAAGCTGAGTTGTTAATTATTCCGCACTGGAGGAGCTTGTCGCAAACTTGGCACTATTCTTAGATAAAGTGAACTTCAAAATCTTACAACCATTTTGTCACGTGTAGCTTATTTTACACCAGTGTCACATGGTAATGCACTCCCTCTGTTACTTTATGTAAGCATATTTCTAGCCATTAATCAGGTTCACAACATCTCTAATGCATCTGGATTGATACACGCCCATGTTTATTGAAAATGCTATAAATTGAGACATCTTAAAAATGCTTATATTTTAAAACAGAGAAAAATGCACTGAAAGTTGTAATTTTCTAAAACCAACATTACAGTCCTTAACATGCACCAGAAAGATGTCCCTCATCAACGATGTCATAATACTACATCCGTTTTAAAATATAAGCATTTTTAAATTTGATTAAAGATAAATTTTTTTAACTTTTAATAATAATATCTCGAAAATTTTCTTATTTTGTAATATAAAAAGATATTTTTTATAAAAGCTTATTGCATGATGTATATATATATATATATATATATATATATATATATATATATATATATATATATATATGTGTGTGTATATAGTGTGAGAGAGAGAGAGAGAGAGAGAGAAAACAGGTAGGTGGAGGCTGCCGGGCGTGGGCGTGGTCGAGCCCCACGTCCCGCACCTAACTGCGAGGGTAGGCGAAGGAGCCGCCATCTAATTAGCCGGCCATCTCGTGTTCCCCAATCACGAAGGCCAAAGACCCATCAAAGTCATAGACAACCGGCGCCACCGAACCCGTAGATTCTCCAAGCCTCCAACCACCGTCGGCGCGCCCCGGAACCGCTCGGCCGGGCTCCTAGTCCGGAGAAAGACCTTGGCGCGTAGCACGTGTGCGGCGCTGCGTGAGTCCGCCAGCCGGCTGCCGGCCGGGACTCGAACCGTCGAACGTCCCTGTCAAGAGAGCTAACCCGCAGTGGTGCCAGCGCGCCGCGCCGGTACCGGTACGCTAGCTGCGCAATCACGAGAGGGCCGATGCTTGATCGAGTTTCGTGTGAGCTGCGACAAGCGTCGTCGTCTGAGTCCAGCGTCACGGACGCGTGCCGTGGATGCATGCGTTTGATTGATACCGTCGCGGATGCGTACGTTTCTTTATGTTTGGCGTGGTGAATTGTCATCTTTTTCTCAGTGGATCCAACATGATAGAAAAAAAATATGTAAGAGCTCGTTTAAATCATTGGAATTGAATTCATTTTGAGAATTACAATTTAAACATAGATTAATTAAGTTAATATAGTTGTATATAGAATATATTTATATATTTTTTGTTAGGTATATAAAGAAAATATTTGTATGTTGCATTTCTATTATAAAGAAGTGAGTTAAAGAGTGTGTTATAAATTAGAGAATAGAATTGTAGCATAATAATTTATAAAATCTATTTTCATCTTTTACCTTATGAATTTGAAATAGGTTTATTTGTGAGTTTAAAAAAAATTGTGAAATGTCAAATTCCAAACTAAATGGGCTAACTTATTATGTAGATTTCAAATTCTCTAAAATAAAAAAATTCAAACGGCCCCTAATAAAAATTTACCACACGGTGAAAGTACGTATGGAATGAAACCACGGGAGTAGGGAAACCACATTCAGCTTCAAAGCTCCTGTCTGGAAGGAAATCAAAACATAGGTATTCTTAAATTTTACAAGAATCAAAACTTTTAAAACCTAAAAGAAGTAAGTAATGTATATAAATTAAATTAAATTAAAAAAATAGTTACATGCCTGTTACAATTATTTATTTCGTGATGAATCTATAAGATCATCTACACAGTCAAAGCATGGTGGACCTTGCCCATAGGTGCTATTGAAAAATCAAAGGGCGATGTGGAGTCATGGCTCGTACAATGGCTTACGTTGCCCGATCCTTGTGTCCGGTACTGAGTCAAGAAAAATGTGACTGATTAAATTTAAAAATCCTTATATTCTAATTAAAAAATAAAATATGTATGGTAAGGCATATCTGCCATGGGTTTGAGCCAAATTCAATCCTAGAGTAGGATTGAAAAACTGCTACAAATTAACCTGATTTTTCACTAAAACTGATCTGCTACAAATTAACTGGAAGCTATCAAGGACAGAGGAGGGTGGCACCGAGGCCGGAGCGGGATTATCTGACTAGCGAACCGTCGATGGCAAGTGGGGACGGGTGGAAGCAGCACTGTGCGTGGGGAGTTGGGAAGAAATCGACGACGTGAGACAGGATCGACGACGGCTCGTCCGACGGACGCTCGTCAGACAATCCTATCCAGCACCGAGATGTTACAGTGGCTGTCCTAATAGAGCCCAGTTATGGTGGCGGTGGATGTGATCAAACCTACGATGGCTCATTTTGTCTAATGGGTTTAGGGAGTGGGAATGGAATTGGGATAAGTAAAAAAAAAAATCTACACTCTTCATTCATACTCTCTCCGTTTTTTCTTTTACTCTCGTTTCCGACAGGTTTGACGCGATTAAAGATAAAAAATAATACCGTGTCTGCCCTCGGTTGTCTTTTCCAACCACGCACCCCCCCCCCCCACCCCCCCAAGCCGTCGCTTCGCTAGCGCTGCCCCCGGAATCCGAAGCTCCACCTGCGTTGCCCCTTGGATTTCGAAGCTCCGCCTGCTGTGCCGCCCCCGGAATCCGAAGCTCCACCTGCGCCGCCCCACGGATTTCGAAGCTCCGCCTGCTGCGCTGCCCCCGGATTCCGAAGCTCCGCTTGCTGCGCCTGCGCCGCTCCTTCCCGGCCTCCGATGTCGGGGCCATGGTGGCGAGGAGGCTTTGCGGCCCCGTCGAGAGTACGAAGGCGAGGAGCCATGGCAGAGAGGAGCTTCCGCCGGGAGTGCGATGGCCGGGATGGGGTGGATCTCGTCGACTGCCTACTCCCGACGCTGTCACTTCACCCGCGCCGCCGCGGGATCAATTCGCAAGTGTGCTAGTCACTTCGCCTGATCCACCCGTGGAGATACGTTGAGCAGAGATGAGGAAGAGTGCGACGGCCAGCATGGGGCATGTGGCTGGGATGATGAAGGGCAAATACGAAAGGTAGCGTAGCATCGATTTAGCGACGACAACAATTCGAACACCTTCTCGTTTGAACAACCGACGACAGTAAAAAAAAAGAACGAAGGGAGTACTTCTTATTAAATCTCAAACTTTCGTATATTTCTCAATCCCAATTTCACTCTATTTCTCTGTTACCAAACGCAACCATAGGTCATGGCCTGATCTCTTGTTGGTTTAGGTGTAGGGATAAAAGTGGTTCGGCCTGTAAGTCCACATATATTATAAATTTTACGTTTTCATGGATTACACATAAAATTTATACTAAATTTAGGTCACGTTTGTTTCAGCTTTTCAGACTGGTTTTTTCAGTTGAAAAGCTGAAACTTGAAAAACTAGGTTTTAAAAAAACTGCTTTTTAAAATGTTGAAAAATTAGTTTCTGATGAAATAAACTAAAAGCTGAAAAGCTCGTTTAAGACTGCTTTTTTGCCTTTTGATGTGCAGATAATTTAATTATATATTAAAAAATCAACCGTCACTATTCCATCAACCAACTTTTCAACTAACCATTAACCAACTTTTTTAAAAGCTAAAAAGCTCAGCTCAAACAAAAGGCCTTTAGTCTCACTTTCATCGTTAGTTGGACGGACAGCTGGCCGGAACTGACTCGGATAGTACTGGGCTACAGAAAAATGGTGGCCCAGCCCACATCTTAGCGGCCGGCAGGCGCAAGATATTCTGAGCAGTCAGTTTCTTGCTTCAGCAGCCGTAAATTTGTAATAAAGAAAACTACGGTATCAAGAATCAGAGAATTAAGGACACGGCACCAATACAAACATGCCTGATGTTATCGTCTACTCCCTTTATTTCAAAATATAAATATTTTTTGATATGTTTCTTAGTGTCCCGAATCATAGCATCTTCGTCAATGAATTTGGATTTTTGAGAATCTGGACGACGTATATATCTAGATGATATAATCTAATTCATGTCTGAAAATTCGTACTACGTTTTAAATCGCAGAGAGCAAACCTGAGATCTGACTAAGGGCGCGAAAGGTAGGTGCGCGTGATCTTGTTACGTGACACACAAAAGTAATTAAAAAGGTAAATTCTGACCATGTGAAACCCAAATCAATCTTTCAATCCGTATCATTGGCCACCGCCAAGTTTGAAAGATAGAACCGATGGAGACAGCCACGGACAGACAAATAACAATTTTCAGTTATGACGCAAAGGATCGGATCGGATCAAAGTTCATCCGAAGGATCGCGTGTCAACTCCGTCGTTACATTCGGTCAAGAGTACACTCGAGCACGTTTTTTGATGGAGACCCTCACTCGCCGCTTCAACGCTCGACAGCTGCTAACTTTTCTCGTTCAATCGGATGTAGTGTCTCGCACAAAAGCAAGAAGAAACGATATCTTATGCTTCATTCATGGATAAGATTCATTCACGGATGAGCCACAACAACGGTCGATGAATCTATTCGCTGCCACGAACACTTGTAGCTCGAAAAGCAGCTAGCGAGCAGATAAGGGCCGCACTACTGCACTACGCTAGCAGATGGACTTGTACGCACGGACGCAAAGTACGTGTTGCCGGTGTTGGCAACTTTAATCAGCACTGGGAGTGCCTTGTATCGCCAGAAACGTCGCATCAGAAGCCACGAGAAGCATCTCGGTCGTGTATAGGCCCGCCTTGGCAAGCAGCTACCAGGACGCCGATCAAGTACGTATCAAAGCTTAATACGAACAGATTAATACCCAAGCCGCCTACGCAGCGACATCTGTGGCCACGGATGCAGGGGTGGCCTCAGCCTGGGATGAAGATGATCATGACGAGCGGCCAGCCTCGGTCGGTGGAGCAGTGAAGCACGAACAAACCTGAAGGGTGCGTCGCGGGACCTATGTATCATCATTCAGACTTATCGATCGGCTGATGTGCAGCCCGGACGCTTTTGCCACGTTACGTCCCTGATCTGCACGTAGCCGGCCGGGAGGTGCCCTGGCCTAGGGCCCATGCAAAACGGAGAGGGGTTCAGAAAAATATATGACTCCTGTGAATTAAGCGGTTGGCTTACCAACCAAGGCTACCGATACAGCCTGCTCCGTCGCTTAATTAAACGGTCCTGTAGAACGTCAAAGTAAAAAGAAAGAGGCAATTTGATGAACAAAACAATGGTGATTAAGAAGAAAGTCAATCAAATGTATAGATTCATTTGTAGTAGTTAATTACTTTCTTGGTCATGATTGATGCTGCAAGTGCTTCGTTGGATAGTCGGTTTGAGTAGTTGAAGCCATTTGATGCTGTGTTTGGTTTCTTATTCAACTCAAATATCCTTGAGTATTTGGACGATATCGATCTGGGGAAGTGTTGCACTACATTTGTATAATCTTTTTCTCATGGTGACCCATATATATGTGCTGAGTTGAATAATTGTTTCTCCAGATTTAAAGTGGTGCAGTAACTTTGCCAATTGATTTAATGTCAGCGTATGAGATTCTTCAATTCATTATAGATGTAGATTGTTGTCCAAATGTCTATGTTGCCAATTGGACTCTTAATTGTTCACCGTAGCATCGACTGAAAAGAAGTTTCTCAAAATTGAAATTACTGGAAAACTAGTTAAGGTCAACCATATATATCAAATGACCAATTGAATGGATTGCCTATTTTGCAATATTGAGAAGAATAGTTTATACAACTTTGATGGCCAAATCGTCCTTAATGATTTTACTTCAAAAATGTCCAAATAATTCATTTATATGAAAAACAAATGGATATTATTTTTTAATCTCCTACTCAAGTTTTTAGGTGTTGAGATTCACAACATCCTCAATGAACCTAGCCATGTTTCTAATCTAGATCCATCGAAGATGCTTTGAACATGATTCATGGCTAGAAGTGCTTACATGAAGTAACGGGGAGTATTCATATTAGTAATATTTTCAATGCTTTGTTTTTTTTTACATTTCAATAATATTCATTTATGTTGCACAGTTCATATAAGTATATGTTAGGATAATAAAAATTAAAAAATATAGTATTTAACTTTAAGGGTCTATGACCCTGAGTTCGCCTAGGCCATGTTTGTTTCTCCATTAGATTATATGATCTAGATTATAATTTCAATTAGAAATTACAATATACATTATAATATGTACTTGTCTGTTTGGCAACTCAGCTTATTTTCAACTTAACAGGGATAGTGGGTTTTTTTAAAGACTATAATCTCAAATAAGCAATTAATAACTAGCCTATTGAATTATAATAATCTAAACTTAAGATTAAAATAATTTGATAAATAAACTGTTCTATTGATTTATCTTTATAGATTATAATCTCTAAAGTATATAATTTAGTCTCAAACAAACCGGGTCTAATCCCCTCAACATCTGGGTACGTACGTGTTGGGCCCCTTGATCTCGGCAAGTTTCCGCCACAAACGCGCGCCCACGTTGCGGCTGCTCATCCGCGCGCGCGCGCGGTTGCCTGTCCTCGTCGAACCCCTGGCCCAGGGTGCGCTGCGCTGCGGTGTCCGTCTGAACGGCCGCACCTCTTCCACGCACACAAACGCTGTGAAATTTCCACTCGACTCTGTAGCAACTTGCACGACGTGGACGTATCCCTCGTTGCGGCATGGAAACGAACCTCAGAGACGTACGCTGTAGTACGAAACGATCGATTTTGTGCGTGCCAAACTGCCAAAACTATCGAGGGACGGAATTATACGCAAGTATGGCGCATTTATTCTAGCGTCCCTATTCTAGCGTCCGTAAGGGCTTGTTCAGTTAGGGTGAGGTTAGAAGGGAGTCGAGTGAAATGAAAAGATTAAATCCTCTTGTAGAGAGCAACAGATTCAATTATTTTAAAATCCCCCTGCAATCCCAATGGGTTGAGAAATGAATCTGAATATGAAATGAATAGTCGTCCTATGGAGGTAGAGGCAGCCTGTCAAGGGTTGGTAGAGGTGACCTGCCCGCCCGCCTAATTACCATGTCAACCGTGCATGATCAGTGCATCATGGATGAGGCCAACGATCGAGTAACGCGGCAGAACGGGTCTCTACCGAATCCTCTGCATGGATCATGGTGAGGTTTTGCCTCTGCAGCACCGTCGACGCGGCTCATCCACCAACCCCCGCCGCCCCGGCGCTCGCTCGCTGCTTATTTATACAGCCGCGTCTACCACACGAGCAGACAGCAGGGCCAGCAACATAACACATCTGGTTGCAGCGCGGACGAACAACGCTCTGTGTGTCCACTGTCACGCTCTGTGGTTAGTGATCGAGCGAGAGCGCAACGAACAAATTAAGCGCGAGCCATTAATTTTTGCTACCCGCTCGACGGTCGATCGCCATGGAGGTGAAGGTGGTGAGCTCGAAGCTCGTGAAACCGTCCTACGCGGCGGGCGCGCCGCGGCCAGACACCACCGAGCACGTGCCGTCCTCGGTGTTCGACAAGGCGACGTACCACATGCAGATGGCCATCATCTACGCCTTCTCGCCGCCGGGTCCCTCCACGGCCACCATCGAGCGCGGCCTCGCGGCGGTGCTGGCCGTGTACCGCCTGTTCGCGGGGCAGGTCCGCGCGGGCCCCGACGGCGCGCCCGGCGTGCTGCTCAACGACCACGGCGCGCGCCTCGTGCAGGCGTCCGTCGACGCGCGCCTGGCCGACATCGCGCCGAGCAAGCCGTCGCCCGTGCTGCTGCGGCTGCACCCAGACCTGTTGGGCGAGATCGAGGAGGTCGTGCAGGTGCAGCTCACGCGGTTCGCCTGCGGGTCCCTCGCCGTGGGGTTCACCGCCAACCACGCCGTCGCGGACGGACACGCCACCAGCGACTTCCTAGTCGCGTGGGGCCGCGCCGCGCGCGGGCTACCCTTACCGCCGCCGCCGCACCACCACCCGGACCTGTTCCCGCCACGTGACCCGCCGCGCGTCGAGTTCGAGCATCGCGGCGTGGAGTACTACCGCCCGTCGCCATCGTCCTGCCCCGCGGCTGGCCACGGCGGCGAGACGCACCACAACGTCGTGATCCATAAAGCGCACTTTACCAAAGACTTCATCGCGGGGCTCCGCGCCAGGGCGTCGGAAGGCCGCGGCCGCCCGTTCAGCCGGTTCGAGACCATCCTCGCTCACGTGTGGCGGACCATGACGCGCGCGCGGGGCCTCGGCAACCCGCTCCAGACCTCCACGATCCGCGTGTCCGTTGACGGGCGCCCCCGCCTCTCCGCGCCTCCCGGCTACTTCGGCAACCTGGTCCTCTGGGCGTTCCCGCGCGCCACGGTGGGGGACCTCCTGAACCGGCCGCTGAAGCACGCGGCGCAGGTGATCCACGACGCGGTGGCGCGGGTGAACCGCGACTACTTCCAGTCGTTCGTCGACTACGCGAGCTCCGGCGCGGTGGAGAAGGAGGGGCTGGAGAAGACGGCCGTGCTCAAGGACGTGCTGTGCCCGGACCTGGAGGTGGACAGCTGGCTCACGTTCCCGTTCTACGAGCTGGACTTCGGCGCCGGGAGCCCCAACTACTTCATGCCGTCCTACTTCTCGACGGAGGGGATGCTGTTCCTCGTGCCGTCCTACCTCGGCGACGGCAGCGTCGACGCCTTCGTGCCCGTGTTCGAGCACAACCTGGAGGCCTTCAAGCAGTGCTGCTACTCCATGCAATAAATCAAAGCTGCATGCATGCAGGCAAGAGTGTTCATTGTCTTCCGGTACCGTTTTGTTTTCCTGTTTCCCTGCCGTACGGCGTTGGTATGGGCATTATAGTCTTACAAAATCAGAATGTACATGTGACCGAATTTGTGTCCCGAAATGTATGTGAAAATTTAAAGTTTTTTGTCGTGTGCAACATCCGTGCTCATTGATTGGACCATCTGTATGTAGACTGTTTATAGAAAAAAAAAGTTTTGCTAAGGTAGATCATCTCCTCTTCGGAGGTAAAACTTCAAATTCATCTGAATCACCGAATTTTTAAAAGAAAATAAAATAGTCTATACGATATCTCCGACGAAATTTTCTTCCGTGGAGCCCTTTTCTTTCCGATGATGCATTTCTAAAATAGTTACTTATCTAATATACAACACCAACTTTCTATAACTTGTTGATTCCCTTTTAATTTATATATTATAATTATTAATATAAAAAACCATTTTTTCGAGATCCGTGTAAGTAGATGGCTCACATTCATTTGGGTCTACAGTAGAATTTGCCAAAAAAAACTTTGGAGAGGATCAGATCATATTAAAATCCAATTAAATTTTTTATTTATTTTTGATCTAACATGTATAAAAGGGTCGATTTAAATTACTCCTATAAGAGCCATTTTAGCACCTCTATTTGTATGCAGTGTCTTGCTCGTTTGTACTGTACTCCTGTAGTCTGCCAAATGATTAGTTGCCTTTCGTTTCCCTTCGATGCACTCCCAGTCAGACAGATTGGTTGAAATCTCATGTACTGCCTTCCTCTCTAAATATAAACATTTCTGGATTTAATCAAAATCAAACTTTTTTAACTTTAACTATTAATAATATAAAATTAATAATGTTTTATCATATATAAATTATGTTACTAGATCCTTCATGAAACATATTTTTATAATATGTAATTTTTTATATAAAAAATTATTTAAATTTATAGATATTATTAATCAAAGTTGATAAAGTTTGATTTGATTGGGAACGAAGGATTAGCTAGTAGCAGGGTTGTTGGTGCACTCCCAATAAGAACTGAAATTATGTTAAAATTACATTCCGTTCTTGTTGACTTGTTCTTTTTCTACGGGCATGGGTCCAACCTTTGACGAATTCTGAAATAACTCCAACCTACTTTTGTTTTAAAAGGAAACCGCGCGCGCGCGGGCATATATTCTTGTTGTCGGCATCTTTCTGGCCGTGATGTGCAAACCACTGATATCTGACTCCACGGTGCAGTGTACTTACTTTTTCTTTTAATTAATGTCATGTTGATTTTTAAATTTAACTTTATCATTCATTTTATTTAAAATTTTTGCTCGAATGGATAAATTTTTAAGCTGTGATTCAAATAACTCAAATGATAAATCAAATTATATCAAAATATATAAAATTTATCAATTTTTTTAATAAAATAAATAATCAAAGTTGAATTTCAAATTCAATGATGACATCAATTAAAAAAAAGAATGGACAGAGTACCATATTAAAAATTAATCGCACAGCACTAGTGAGTCGGCATGCAAAATGGACAGATCTACTACAGTACGAAAGGGACGGGCAGTTTTGTTCGATCCATCGAACAAGCGAACAAAAACTGACCACCTAGGGATGAAAACAATGGAAATGTTCGAGAAACGGGCTCATCCTATTTTTTCATATTTAATTAATCAGACAGAAATAGAAATGAGAAACGAAAGTCGTGATCGAAATAAAAGATCAGAATAGTCGAGAATACAAAAACGGATATAAAAACAGAAAAATATCAGTAACAGACAAAAAATAATAATTCAAATTGAGAAAATAATAACTATGACCACGTATATCATCAGTTCATCGTGTTGGGATAGATGACAGGTCAAGTTTACGAGCAACGCTCCGTTTATAGGGCTCTGGTTCTTCTAAAAATAACTTTAGCTCTGAATTCTTTAGAAAACCTTTAGAAAAAAGGTTTCTCTGACTTTAGATCTAGTCTTCCATATATGCTTCTTCTAAAAATGTGGAGTAATTTATAATATCAAGTGTTAACTTGAATGGAGAGAACCCATGAAAGCTACTCTCTGCTTCTTTTCCTATTTTCATACAGATTTACTCTAAAAACAAGAAAAAATAACTATCTCATACACTGTTTAGTATGATTTCGCCCAAAATTAATGAAAAAGTCCATGGAGAAACCTACCAAACTGCTCCGAAGTAAGCGACGCTGCTATGTGCTACTACCCGACTTTGGGTAAAAGCATTACATGCAGGAAAGAGGTTTTAGCTTGGGACGTTGCGACCAGGCCAAGTTAACACGCGGCGTCAAGCTAGTCATGCTTGTCGGTCTTCATTCCTTTTCCAGAAAGTGGCAGAAGACGCAATAAGGGATCGGATAGATCGATCGAGCCGGATCTCTGTCCATCTTCGCCTGAACTTTTTCCTTGGTGGCGCAGGGGTCTGGACGCTTGAATCGACCGTTTCCTATCAGGACTCCGGTGACGGCGCGATCGATCGACGTGTGCCTGCGGGGCCGTTGTGTCCAATCCAATGTCCATCCGCAGCGACAAGCTGCAAGTTTGGAGTACTTTGGATGGTTCGTCTGGCTTCCAAAGTCTAATCATAACGGGCACCATCATTAGATTCTTGGGCATATCCCACATATAGCTCGTATGCCCTTTCTTTCTTTCTTTTTCTTGCGAGTCAATATTTCCTGTGGTCGCAACTTTGGTTATTTCTACGGAGCACTTTAATGTTCATGTGGATCGATCGATGCCAGTGGTTTGTTTTACCGTATAGTACAATGATTGAGGAACTCTGTCTCGCGTCTATGTTTGACTGTGTCTCGTACCACTTCGAATCGGTCGTTTCGATTATTCCTGGAGAGCCCAACTAGCTGTTCAACGCTGGCCGGTCAATTGAACTGATTTTCTAGCTAGGAACAAAGTTACTGTCAAACTTCGGCCAATTACTAGTACAATTTGATGGAGAATTAGGTGGTGTGTGAGGATTATTGTACTGCCAACTCGCGACATATCAAACGGCCTTCCAGAAAAAAGAAGAGTAGGTGTCCGAATAAAGAATCAGAGATGCTAGAAACTATTCGGGCATCATTTTCCAGTCAAAAGTTATTTTATTGTCCCAGGCTTTGCAGGACCGTTTCGTTTCCCTTCGAATGTCTCGATACCGGCTGACCAGCCAGCTTAAGAATGAATCGAATCGTGTTGCCGTCAGCGAAGGTTGTGGCCCAACGAAACACAGATGGGCTATGGGCTGTGGACAAAACACGGATCGTTTCCTAACTGAGGCCTAGTAGCCGACCATGTGTTGATGCGACATAACGCAGTGGCATGGATGATGGAACCGAGGTATTGGGCCAACGAAATATGCATGGGATGTGGCCTGTGTATGTCATATATGGGCCGGAAACGTATCAATCACAGTAGGAAGGACGGGTGCAAACATAAGTTTTCTCCGTGAATATGGTGACCCGTTAGCTCATCAGCCGGTGAATATGGGGACTACAGTGAGTTGTTTGTGTTGTGTGGTGTCCGTGGACCGTGGCATCCGAGTTGGGCGGCGAGGGCATCTTCTCTGTCCAGTCCTCTGGCGTTGACATAGCGTCCTTGAACCGTCGACTCTTTGGCTGCTCCGTGGTATTAGCATGTAAAATCCCTGGCTACAGATGCAATTTGGAATGAAAGTTACCAATCGAACTAAGCGTGGAATCTGTTTTTTTTTACCAACTTTAGGTCTCTTTTGAAATGCGAGAATTTTTTTACGTTTTTATGTTTGTTTTCTGTGAATTTTTTACAAAATTCTTATGTTCTAAACAGGTCTTTACGCTCTCTCTTCTGTTCTAGTTCACGGGCAACTGTCTCATGATGCGGCAGTTTTAGAAGTTGCCCGTGTTGGCATCTAACCTTTACGGATGAGAATTCATGCATCTTAGCTTGTCTAAGGTGTCAATGTACTGTGTATTATTAGACTTACCACTAATGTGTGATCAGAAGACCTATCTGTCAATGTTCCTGACTTTCTCCTCTGTACAATAAGGGTGCTCACTGCCTCAGTCGAGTCGATACTCATCACAGTTCGCACGGACACAGAGCTCGCAAGTTGAGGCTATCTCCTATCGGGCAGATTTCACGTACCAACAACCGCAAACGGCGAATCGATTCTTGATAGACCGTTGAACAGGATCCTCCACCAACTTGCGGGGCGAATTTTGGAATAGCCGATCAGATACTTATACTTTGCCGACACATTGCGAAATGCACGTTGGACGATAGGCGAACAAAACAATCGATCCAATCGTTTCTCTTCTTTTCCAATTTTTTCTTATTGGTTGCATGCATCATGCTGGGACGCTGACCTGGAGCTGACTGGGCCCATCTTATCCGCGCCATCGAAACGCAGGGTCCACGCCGCACGACCGCCTGCCGCCAGCTGCCCGTTGCGTCGTCGGTTCGTCGCATTCATGGCCCCCAGTGCTCCCGGGATTCTGCGGTCTGGGTGATTGGGTCCATATGCATGTGACCAGAACCCCGGAGGTCCCCGTGTCCGCGTGGCTGTAGCCGTGAAGAACCTTAAGCCTATGATCGGTTGCGGGATCGCGGCCGCGGGAGCAGAGCTGCTATGCTTTGAGGAGTACTCCGTCCAAAAAGAAAATGCCGGGTTACGAAAAAAAAAAAACTATAGCCTTACTTATTTGTCGGTTTCATATTTGACCGCTCCATGTATGTTCGGTCAAACTGTATTTTATGCGTGGATTTACACTTTTTCAACGACCAACGAATATTCGAATTTGTTAAGCAAATTGTCAACGGGCGCGGCACTACTCGAGGTCGAGGCCATAGATTTTGACTGCGCTGTACATGTTTAAGTAGTACTCTCTCCCTTTCGTTTTAGTTGACGTTGTGGCTCCAGCGTTAGTACCAAGTAGAGAGGTGGGTGCCTTGAATTTGAGACAAGATTTTTTAGTGCCTGATGTCATGCTCCAAGGCTGCTCCTAGCCGAGAGCCTTTGGAGATTGGGGAGAGAGAAAAACTGGGTGCAGAAGATCCGGCGTATGGTGTAAAAAAGTGACGCAGTAGCTTTGGAAATCGAGAGCGACATCTGTTTCAAAAAAAAAAAAACTGATCCTCTTAGAGCGTCAACTAATTTGAAACTGATCCTATACTAGCACCTGTTTGGCTGTTTTCAATTTATAATCTAATGAGGGACATTACTCCATATTTACCTTGGATCACCATGTTGTTTGAATAACATATGTTAGCTAGTTCCATTGATGGATACATGCATGTAATAGTGTTTGGCTGTTACATCCATGTAGTCTAGCAGACAAAATAGTGTGTTAGTCTGTATAAGATAAAAATAAATAAAAATACAATTACTTTAATATTTAGTTGTATAACCACACTAAAATAAAATCTATTTTACCTTTATAGTTATTAATCAATTTTAAATAAATTAATTATACACTAATATCATCACTAATTGAGCAGATTTCGCATCCTGTGAGCTAGGCTCTCAGAAACGGATCTCATTCTCATTTGTCGAGAGCCAAGCTTGTTGCTTGCTTTTGCACGGCTAGAGTCAGACTGTCGCGGACGTCCAGCCAACCAATCACTGGATGGTTGCATTCGGCGGGCCTGATTTCATCTCATATGGTCATCCAATAGGTTTCATGATAGACCGACGTCTTCCTTCGTGAACGGATTTATTGAATAAGTGTTTATCTTTAAAATACGTAAAGTTATTGGATTCAATAAATGAATGGCTGTCATCTATGCATTAGTTTTTTTTAAGGACTCTTTTCAGTGGCTATCTAGAGGATCGTCACTTCTTATTTTCTTCCTCCAACCAAAACAAAAAAAACCGTGACTGACCCCGATTCCCAGGTGCGGTGGCACAGCCGTATGCATGACGCAGGCGACTGGCTAGACCGGGCAGGCAGCCATATATAACTGTAAGGTCATCCGCAATGTGCACGTAAAGTGAGGTATAAGCAATAAAATATTTTTTATAATTTATCATATATATTGTGAAAGTAGGTAATAAGAAAGAAATAAAAAACTATTCATAATACTATAGTAAAACACTAAAATATTATTTTGTTATGAATGTGAATAGCTATGAAAAGAAAGAAACAATTCTAAAATAAATATTTTAATTTAGAAATTAGCTTCAGCACCGTGAGAGAGGCAACTCCAAATTACTACTCCATAGTGGACTCCATCCATGTGTACCAAATTGAAATAACTATTGAAGATGCCGCAGCCTGTAGGTTCACAAAACCGCGAAAACCGATTCAACTTTCACAGTTTCACCGGGGCGACCGGTTTTCATTTTAAAATTTTAAAAAAATTCAAAAAAATTTAAAAGCCGATCAAATCGGTCAATGAATTGAAAAAAGGAGCAGTAAATTAGAAAAACCGGTCAAACCGATTTGATTTCAAATTAAAAAAATCAAAATCGGCCGGTGAAATAGAAAATCAAATCCCAAAAAATCGAGCGGTTTTTGTTTTAAACCCTGATTTTTGTTGTTTGTGTCAACTTTTATAGTTTACTGTAACCGATTTTCACGGTTCAAACAAAATAAGGCTTGTTTGGTAGAAGTTTTTCACCGGCTTGATCAGCTTCAACTAAAATTATAAAAGTTTCTTTTTTAATGAAGTTAGAGCCGGAGCTTTTTTTGAAAAAGTTTTAAGAGCCTATTTGGATTTGGATCTAGCCGACTAATTATTAGTTGGAATTATTAATTAGTCGACTAATTATTAGTCAAAACAATTTATTATCTGTTTGGAGGCAGAACTAATTATTAGTTCATCTTTTAATAAAATGTATGCTTTGTCTCGACTTAGTCCGAGCATGTTTGGATCCATGCTTGGTTGGTTTCTCATAAAAAAAATCAAGGGTATTTTAAACATTTACATCGAATTGTTAATACTTATTAGTTCCCTAGAAATACTAATTAAAAAATAATTAATCCGTGGGTTGACTAAAAAAATTAATCTCCTTATTAGTCCATCTGTTTGGAAGAAAATGACTACTCTCTCTGTTCTTATATTAATATTGTCGTTGACTTCAAATCTCAACTTTGATTATTTGTTTTCTTCAAAAAATTATGATAAATTTTATATATTTTATTATAATTTGCTTTATCATCAAATGTATTTGAAATACGATTCCAAATTTTACATATTTAAGCTACTTTTTAATAAGACGAATAATTAAAATTAAAATTCAAAGTCAACGATGATATTACTTAAAAATAGAAAAAGTAATTTTTAATCGGTAAATAATTAATCGACCAAATCAAATAAGCTTTAAAAAAAACCTGACCGTGAGACGACGGGAGAGGGACCGAGGGTGCGCCGCCGCGAACCGAAATCCGAGTCTCATCGTGTCTCGTCCCCACGCTCTTCACTGGTTCATTTTCCAATTCCCTTTCTTCTTCCTCCTCCCCCTTAAAAAATCGCGCACGGTTAGGCACTTTTAGGGACAAAGGAAACTCATAGGAAAAAATAAAGAAAACATTTCAAAGAAAAGGAAACATATGACCATGTTTGGAACAAAGGAATAAGTTAAAAACTTTCCATAGGAATGGTTTGAATACTTGTACTTTTGAAGGAAGGATTTGTACTTTCAGAGGAATGAAAACATGAGCTTTGAGCTTAGGGAAAGCTCTCACCTTGCAATCATGCTTGCATGCTACTAATAATTTTTTTTATTACTAGCAAATACTAAGCCACCCATGATTAGTTCACAAATAAAAAAATGGTAAAGATGCTTTGGGGTTAGTAAATTTGATGAATAAGCTGAAAGTATTTATGAACTAAATAGGTAGTCTAAGTTGTGAGCTTATTAATTTAATTTATGTGTATTAAATAATAATAATATAACCATTAAAGATTTTGTTTAGTTGTAATACTATTTTTATTCATGTATTTCCATTTCTGCATTCCAAACACTGTAATTTCTCTATTCCTGCGTTTTGAATTCTTGCGGTTTTTCACTTATTTGATTATTGTGTTTTCTTTATTTCTACATTTTTCCTATTCATTCCTTTATTCTAAATGAGCCTTAAAACTTTT
The DNA here is from genome assembly GCA_001602275.1 of Zoysia japonica. Taxonomy (NCBI): domain Eukaryota; kingdom Viridiplantae; phylum Streptophyta; class Magnoliopsida; order Poales; family Poaceae; genus Zoysia; species Zoysia japonica. The sequence goes on along the minus strand of BCLF01000050.1, from coordinate 93,974 downwards.
TTTTTGAAATGCAAAATTTTTACAGAAATTTTATAAAAAATTCACAGAAAAAACGAAAAAAATATGATTTTTTCCTTCAATCAAAAGCCCTTAATCTTAATATTCCCCCTCTCGCGCCGCCTCCTTTCCTAATCCGCGGGCGAGATCGGGAGGCCAAGGGCGGCGGACCGAGGGCAGGGCAGGGCAGGCGCGAATGGCGGTGGAGGAGTCCGCCGAGAGTTGCGGCAGCCACGCCGCGCCGGGCGGTGGCGGCGGCGGAGTGGCGGCTTCGGGCCCCGCAACGTCCTCCTCGTCGGCGGGCGCAGCGGTGCAGGCGCGGAAGCAGCAGCAACAGCAGCGTCACAAGCTCGAGGTCTACACCGAGGTGCTCCGCCGTCTCCACGACTCGGGAATGCCCGAGGCGCGGGCGCCCGGCTTCGACGACGAGCTCTGGAGCCACTTCAACCGCCTCCCCGCCCGGTGCGTCCTCACCCCTCCCCCTGTCGATCCGGCCGGGCTGGACTGACCTCGATTTGGCTGCTGCAGCTACGCCATGGATGTGAACGTGGAGCGGGCCGAGGACGTGCTCACGCACAAGCGGCTGCTCGAGCAGGCGAGGGATCCAGCGCAGCGGCCGGCTTTTGCCGTGCGGGCCGTGCAGGTGACAATTTTCGAACGCAATTCTGATCGCCAGCTTTTCCCCTGTGTTATTATATCATTTCGCTGTCTCTTGGTCGGAATTGGTTGGTACTGACCGGTTCCTGGGATGGATATTTCCTCTTCTAGGCTTTTCCATCTTCAGCTGTTATGCTGTCAGTGTTAGTGCAGCACCGCTTGTATCAATTATCTGCTGGGCGCATTGCTTTCGAAGCAGAAATGTGCACTTTCTCGCTTGAGCACTTTTGAAATTAGACTGATCTTCAGTTGAGATTATGAATTACCATGCCCCTTTTCGGTGCTATGTATTCCATGCCCTAAGATCTTCCACAAACCTTCCAATGTTACTGCCCTCTTTCAGTCGTTATTTGTTGTCTGCTCTTGATTTCAACTCTAATATTTTCTTTTTCCAATATATATTTTTGCATTTCTTCTTTACGAAATGCTTAAACTGGTGCAATAGAAGGGGATCCCTGGTGCAACGGTAAAGCTGCTTTGAGTCATGGAAATAGCCTCTCGTCAAAATGCCGAGAAAGGCTGACCCAAAATGGTCAGACTCTGTGCAAGCTATGTGCACCGGGCTGCTTAAACTTGCGCAATGATGGAGAGCCCTGTAACAGTAGTAAAGTTGTTGCTTGTGTACATGAGGTTATGGGTTCGAGTCTTTGAAACAACCTCGTGCAGAAATGCAGCGAAGGGCTACGTGCAACGGACCCAAAGTAATCGGACTCTTCCATTGACTCCGCGCAAGCTGGAGCTATGTGCATCTGGCTGCCCTTTTTTGTTTCTTAAACTGGTGCAATCTTCTTTAAATACATTCACTTGTTTGTGGTTGTTATCCTTATTGGAGAGTCTTGATTCATTAGGTGTCTCCAATTCTTGATGGGAATCAGACTGATGCTGATTCGAACACTGCAGGGGAGGAAGTTGCTTCAAGGCTGTTGAACAGGCAACATAGGTACCTGAGTTTTTTCATAAGTTTAATATTCTGGATGATTCACAAACAGCAATTTTCTTTCCGTAGTGCCGTGAAGTGCCAATATATCTAATTATCTACCACTGCTTTGGTTTAATGTACTTTGTAATTTTAACATGTACGATTTTAATTCCAGCATGCACCCTCCTCCCGCTTTTGGTTCATCTACAAATCTTGAATCCCTTGCTCTTGAAGCAAATAGGTCTCAGGGTCAAGGTCATGATAGCACCTCTGATAATGGTCGATCTCTCTACAGGTACTCTTTGCTTATAGACTCATTATTTAGTCTTGTATGTTGCCTTATACGATGTTTATTCTCTTAGAAAACTACACTGTGGGGAAAGACATATCCTAGCATTTCAATTAAAAGTTAATGTGGACGTAGGTCATTGCCAGCTAGGTGCAAATTTGGGTCCTAGCCAGTATGTTTTATGATTTTTTTTTTCTTTAGAGGAAGCCTTTATTGTCAATTATCTATGGCTTCTATGCTGTTGCAGTCCAACCATATTTTCATGTTAAATCTTATTATGTTGTTTGCACAAGAGATTCTGTTTTCTTCTGGAAGTGCTTTCCCCTGTGCACCATAAAACAATTTTCTTGTTTGGCATTTCAGGCCCATGCATGAAATAACATTCTCAACCATTGACAAGCCAAAGCTTCTCAGTGAGGTAACCTTATTAATGATGGTTTACATCTGAAGAATCTTATGCATATCCATCTTTCTCATTGTATAGATATTCTATGTTTACTGGTATCCCATGGACCTATTTGCGTCAATACTACTCAATAGTCTTCTAAAAAAAACTTGACTTGTGGGGCGTAACACAGCCCAGTCAATAGTTTTCTTACTTGTTTGTTCAGAGACACTAAATTCTTTGATACTCACAGCTGACATCCCTGCTTGGTGAACTTGGTCTAAATATTCAAGAAGCACATGCGTTTTCAACTAATGATGGTTATTCACTCGACGTCTTTGTTGTTGTTGGTTGGCATGATGAGGTATCACTTACCTTCTTTTTTTTTTTCAAGTTATCTTTTGCCCATGACTTGTGAACCTTCGTTCCTTTGAAATATGCATCCAGAGACTAATAGTTGTCATAGTGCACTTGTGAGTATAATGGATTATTGATTTTTTATGTCATTTGGTAATTGATGATGTAATACTAAACGTATAATATGCTGTTGCAAATTTTCTGGGCATAAGAATAGATGAACTTTTTAAACACAAGATATTCTTGGATAATTTATACACACTTCAACATTTTTATATAATGAGACTGAAAAAAGTAGGTTGGGTTTAGAAATCACAAGGTACCGCAAAATATGCACTCCCACTGTTTTTATCTTGATGTCATTAGAACAAAACTGTTTCAAATGTGTACTACCTTTCTTGTTCTTGATATCAGTGAAGTATTGACAACTGAGTTAGTGTATCTGTGTTTCACATTTTGCTTGTTTATTATCTTGTTCTTTACTATCCATTTGATTCTGTCTATCTAGGAGACTGACGAATTAGTAGAAGCAGTACAGAAGGAAATTGGCAGGATTGAAGAGGTGATGCTCAGACTTATTCATAATGATTTAGATATGCTCTAATTTTAAATAATTCATTTTCTGTATCCTCATTTTCTATTCTGGCATGGATTTGGCAGACTCAACAATGGCCTTCATCTCATTCATGGTCTACTCCAGTCGAAAATATGCAGATTGTGGAGAATTCAACTGCTGATCGTGTTAAAATAGCAACAGATGATGCTAGTGAATGGGAAATAGATGTAAAACTACTCCAGTTTGGGAATAAAGTAGCATCTGGATCATATGGTGATCTGTGAGTGCTTTTTGCTAGTTATTATGAAAATTCCTTTTGAGCTCGTGTTTTAAGTCAGTTAACCGGCATGTTTCTCTTTTCAGTTACCGGGGTACATATTGCAGCCAAGATGTTGCTATTAAAGTTCTGAAACCCGAGAGGATAAACGTGGATATGCAACGGGAATTTGCCCAGGAAGTATATATTATGAGGTGAGATACTATGTGGACAGCTCTGTTTAACCTTGTTTTATAAGATTCTTCTTGTGATATGATATTATGTTTTGTTAATTTAATCTATCTTTAAGGTTTCTGCTAATTGATACTCCCTTTGTTCCTAAATTATGGACACCGTTGACTTCAGACATCGACCATTCGTCTTATTCAAATAATTAATTCAAATGTGTAAAATTATAATTCATTGTTTTAACTACTTTGATAATAAAGCAAATTATAACAAAATATATAATATTCATCAAACTTTTTTGAATAAGACGAATGGTGAAAGTTGATGTCTAAAGTCAACAGTGTCAATAATTTAGGAACAGAGGGAGTATTACTGATAATAACTCCCATGTATTTACTATATCACTTCTTATATCTTGTACAATGAACCGAATTATTATTTTATTCTGATGGACTCATGGTCATAACTATCTTATGACTCCATCTATCTATCGACTAATCTCTCATGGAATGAGTATATCAGATTTAACATTCAAATGTATTAGTATGTAACTGCATGCTAATTACACTACCTATCTGGACCAAAATATCTTTCTATAGTGTCGCTCTTGCGCTCCCTGCTATCTTTTCTTTGTTACCATTTTCCTGAATTTTTTTTTGGATTTAGGAAGGTCCGTCACAAGAATGTTGTGCAATTTATCGGTGCTTGCACTAAGCCCCCGACTCTCTGTATAGTCACAGGTACGTTCAAGAAAATATTCTCCTTTAAGGTTTCCCATTTTTCTGATTGTGTGTTAAGTCTAATAACATGGGTACCATCATATTTTCTGTCTCAGAATATATGTCTGGTGGGAGTGTGTATGATTACCTTCATAAACATAAAGGTGTTTTCAAGATCCCCGCTTTAGTTGGAGTTGCAATAGATGTGTCAAAAGGCATGAGCTACTTACACCAGAACAACATTATTCATCGAGATTTGAAAACAGCTAATCTTTTAATGGACGAAAATGGAGTAAGTAATCTAATCAAGCAACTCTTAGAATGTGAAGTACCTCTTGTTTTCACATGTATTCCATTTCAATAAAATTAGTTTCCCTCCCTTTTGCCAGCACTGACTTTATTTTGGCCAAGGTCACATTCAATCTGAGTTTTGCAAATTGGGACTGGATAATTTGTGTGGCTAACTTTTTCCCCTGTTCCACAGACTGTTAAAGTTGCTGATTTTGGCGTTGCACGTGTTAAAGCTCAATCTGGAGTTATGACTGCAGAAACTGGTACTTACCGTTGGATGGCCCCAGAGGTAAATCTCTAGCATTACAATTGGGTTAATATTTGTTCTAAAAAAATGTAGTCACGAGACTGACACTTTTTAGGTCATTTTCTTGGTTTCTTCTAAAAAAATTTGTTCCTCAATATGTGCCATTCTCACTTCCCAATACACCTTTTCTCTCCTTCCAACACATATTCTCTCTTCCTAATAAATCTCTATCTCTATCTCTCCCCATGTCATTTTCTGCATGCCATATATATATTATTTACTTTTTCTTGATTCCTATGCACAGGGCTAGAATGACTTATAAAAGTGAACAAAGGGAGATGATACGTAGTTTTAGATAATTGGTGAAGGAAGAAATTTGAGGGCTTTCATGTTGTTGTAGGTTGACAGTTTTGTTTTAAGTTTTGCTGTGTATCTTTCACAGTATGCTACAGATATGGAATTTAGAGCATGCCTTCCAAATAATCTGAAGCTTGCAACAACAATGAACTAAAGAAATAGAGCATTTCGGTACACAATTTTGTCCATGAGTAGTCCTGACAAAATCTTCAATTCTGTATTGTAGGTCATAGAGCACAAACCTTATGATCACAAGGCTGATGTTTTTAGTTTTGGAATTTTGGTGTGGGAGCTGCTCACTGGGAAGGTACGTTGAATAACCTTTTAAGTTTCCGTATTAGTTCTTTACATTAGCTTTATTCTTCTAAAATAAGTGTTGACGAGTATCTTCCATCAATCCATCCGTTTTCTGTAGATTCCTTATGAGTATCTGACACCACTACAGGCAGCTGTTGGTGTGGTGCAGAAGGTAAAAATCTCAGTTTCAAACTCTTTACTTAGTATTTATTCTTTTCAATGTTCTATATAAAGTGACACTATTGCTGAACGTCTCTTAACCATGATACAATCATCATGTGTTTTTGCACATATATACTACATTTGTTGTTGCTGCTCTATGGAGTTCATCTGTTCTGCATACAACAACAACAACAACAACAACAACAAAGCCTTTAGTCCCAAGCAGGTTGGGGTCATCTGTTCTGCATATGTTTGGCATAAGCAGTGTATTAGTGACATACTCCCTCTGCTCCACCACACTTCTAGTTCAAAAATGAACTAGAGTTATCCTAGCAATTTGAGAATGGAAGGAGTAATTTTGTAGTGTTATGCCTATATGCTAGCAGACATACAAAATGACAATTGGACTCTTTACAGCTTTATTTGGTATGAATTTACTCCCCCTGCTTTTTATTTATCTGTGTAAATTTGCGTTGACTAGATTGTCTCAGCATTGAGAATTAAAGACAGGGAGTAATATATTTTTCCCTCTTCACTGGCAAGTAGAAAAGGAAATAGAATTGCAGTACCAAATTCTTCTAACAGTGAAATTTCTTTCATAGGGATTACGGCCTACAATTCCGAAACATACTCACACAAAGCTTGCTGAGCTTCTTCAAAAATGCTGGCAGCAAGACCCTGCCGAGAGGCCAGATTTCTCTGAAATTTTAGAAACTCTTCAGAGAATAGCAGAGGAGGTTTGTGTTAAAGACTTAATTTCAACTTCTTATATGAGCAGGAGTTTATGCAGGTATCAACCCTGTGACAGGTGGGAGGTGAGCATGAAGGGAAACACAAGGATAAATTACTAGGGGGATTCTTTTCTGCTTTGAGGGGTCATGGACATTGATAAGTAAAAAATGCGAACTGTTTCGATCCATTCAGAAGGATCTGAGCAACTATCAGTACCAGTTCCTTGCACCCAGCGCTAGCACACATCTGAATACACTTGCTGCAATTGACTAAGCGCAATTTTTAGCTGCAGCCTTGTGCCATCGGCTGCCTTCATGGTTCATATCTGCCTATTTACTCATGAGTTCTATTACACAATGTAACATAGGAAAGAATGGTTGTGAATTGTACATATTCTGTGATTTTCTAACAGGGTCTGTAGTAGATATAGTGAGCTATATTAATGCCATGCCATGATTCTTTTAAGATTCCATTTGGTGTCGAGAACATTCATACTGCTCGCAGTTTGGGGTCTTAGCATTCCTTTCTGGACATGTTGTAATCTCTGGAAGCTCGATATGATTGCAAATGGAGAGCTGAACGAGGCACCTGCATGCTCAGCTCTGCTCTGAACAAAGTTGAGTTAAAGTTGGCAGCACCCTTGTGCCAAGATTTTGTTTCTCTGCCGCCGTGAGGACATATATTCCTAACTTCACTAATGTGCGGTGCGAATCATCACTCTCCGTTAGGAGCCGCAGGACCGATCCTCAGATTGGGTAGCCAAAGTAGGATCCAGTTGGTAACACTTGCAACATCAACATTACTTTGTTTCGTTGTAGCACCCTTAGACGAGGAGAGGAACGAATAAAGTTGTTTTAGCAATCGAGACAGCCCAGTGCTTGCCATGTACGATTCCACATCACTCCCGACTCCTGAAGTGCCTAAGAGCAACTTCAACAGTTATTTAAAATTATTATATTTAAATCTATGTTTAGGTCGTTGGTAAATCAAAATTGATATCTAATATAATGTTTATCTCTAACAGATATTTAAATCCAGCATTTCACAAATTTTAAACCTACAACATCATTCTAATTTATGGTTCATTGGCTATAGTTTTGAGGTATAGGTGACCTACAAGATTGCAATATGTGGATACCTAATTTAGTGGAGATGGGGTAACTAAATTTTAAGTACTGATATAGATATTTGTTGGACTGTTATTTTTCACCTAAGTATCTAAATTCATATTCAGGTATTCAGTTTAAGTATCTGTTGGAGATGCTCTAACTGCCTTAATTTTTTTATCAAACTTGTACTCTCTCTGTTTTTAAAACATTGAAACTTTTGATTTCTAATGTTAACTTTGATCATTTATCTTATTAAAAAAAAAATTTAAATGTTTTAAATTGTTAGTTGTATTTCAAATACCATTAATGATAAAACAAATTATAACCAACATGTTAGAAGTCTACAATTGTCTTGTTAAAAAATTATATCTATCATACTTTTTAATAAGATGAACAATTAAAGTTGATGTTAGAAGTTAATGGTGTCACTATTTTAAAACCGGAGAGAGTACACAATAGGGGGTGCACAAATTTTATTAATACATCCATTTTGTCTTCATGTTTACGATTAACCACAGCTTAAAGTTTGACTGCTGCGCATTGTTTTTTTTTGTGCTTTTGCCTTTTGCCTTTTTCTTCGTTTGCTTCTTTCAGTAATTGTGCTATACTTCCTTCCTCCGCTGGTTTCTTTTTTGGTTTTCCGCTTTAAGCATCTCTTCTTTGCTTGGCATGGTGGACAGGCAGGGTACCTTCTATCTGTACCCTTCTATATTGCTGAGAATGAGGGATTGATACAATAAACTTCACATCATCAGCACTGTGAACTAGGCTCATGTCATCATGGCAGGGCTCGGTACTGGAACACCTACCGTGCAGGTGTACCATGAGAAGTCCATAATTTTACCTGATGTGTCAAGGGTGCTTGCATGCCTCTATGAGAAGGATATCAAATTTGAGAGACACACAACATCCTACAAGAGCCTACTCAAACTGCAGGTGCCTGGTGTTTCCCATTATTGTATATTTTTTTTGTCGTCCAGTAACTGTTTGAAGTATCTGAGTTAATAATGTCATTGTTTTGTTTTCTTCCTCTGTTCTGCAGGCATCAACACATGCTCCAGTTCCATTCTATGATGGTCCCACATTTCTAGAAGGTAATACTTCAGTTTTATGTAAATAACTTATTGTTCATGATGGGTCTACACTCCTTGAAACTTTTATATTTTACTGTTGGATAGTTGTTATCTTGTGATGGGGAGACAATTTTTTGTTGGTTGTCACTAGGAAACCAGTTTCTATTGGTTGTCACTAGGAAATCATGTCAGAAAATAGAAGCGTGGCAGAAATTTCTACCAATCTCTTTGAAAAGTACCAGGTGTTAATCACCGAACTACCATCGGGCATTTTTCAACAGATGATTTCCTTTCATTTTGACGTGAGATGTGATGATTCAGTCAGTTCAATAGCTAGCAGAAAATTAGCTTTGTAATAGCTTTTGGAGAATTATTGCCTTAAAAAATCTAGTGATTTATTAATCTTTTCTGAAATTTTCCTTTTACAATGAACATGGAGTGCTAGTGAGCATCAGCATATTTTCAGTTAAACTGTTCCTTTATCTAAATATTCAACATGGGACATATGCTTGTGAATTGAAGCTGAACTAGCTTAGTACATTTTGATGCATGCCGAAGAAAGTGCCATTTTGCATCAATTTACTCCTACAGTTGCCTAAAAACCTACTAGAATTCCATGGAGTCAATGTTTATATTTTTTCTTGTCATACTAGAAGCAGTATCGGTGCAATAGAACTAAAATATGTGCCAGTAAAAATTTATTACGATCAAAGTATGATAAAATATGACATCAACTAAAATTTCCAAAATAAAGTAATACTGAAATTAAATGAAGAATGATTTTTTAATCTTCCCTTTTCAGTAAATCAATTAACACGGGGATCATTATCTTACAGAATAGAAGTGTTGATGATAGGATATTTTATTTTTGGAGTGTGGAGTTATAAACCTAGACTAACGTTATTAAGTTCTCTTTTCATAAAATGAAACCTACCTCTCTTTTTTTCTTGGAAGTTTCTTTGCAGTACACTGTTTTCTTGTATTACTGGAGATCAGTCTTTATCAGAAATGATAATGTGCTTCACACTGACTATTCTGAATTCTATTTTCAGAATCCAGAGAAATATGCCGTTATATAGCTGAAAAATATGAAGGTCATGGATACCCCTTCCTCCTTGGGAAGGATGCTCTGGAGAGGGCTTCAGTTGAGCAATGGCTACACAATGAAGAGCATGCTTTCAACCCTCCAAGCAGGGCTTTGTTCTGCCATTTGGCCTTTCCTTGGGACAAAGATGATAATAGCGATGATATTGACATGCATATAAGAAAGCTGGAGGAAGTTCTGGACGTTTATGAGCAAAGGCTTAGCGATACTGAATTCCTTGCGGGAAACAAGTTTACCCTTGCTGACCTTGTTCACCTTCCAAACTCTCACTACATTACATCATCCAAAAATGAGAAGTACCTTAAACTGTTTAAACTGTATGACTCAAGGAAAAATGTTAGGAGGTGGTGGGATGCTATTTCTACCCGGGATTCCTGGCAGCATGTGCTAATGGATATGAAGACAGTGGAGGAGCAGAACGAACAAGTGGAACCCAAGGGGCAACAGCAGAAGCAGAAAAACGATACTAGAACCACTGACTACCCACTTCAGATATCTCGGATGCAGACCACAACAAAACCTCAGACAGTATTGATGCACCCTGATGGTACTGTGTTGTCATCCCCTATAGCTCATCAAACAGAGAAGCCTCTTCGTATTGATATTCCTGATGAAACACTCATATCCTCAAGCTCAAGTACTCATACAGATAATAGAATTTCAGTTGCCCAAAGTAAGGAAAATCCCTTCCAAGAAAAACCACTTAAAAAATCTCCTATTCCTGTCCAAAGCACTGTTGCCCCAGCTACCTCCCCTACCACTTCTGAGAAGCCTCCAATAGTTGGTGCTCCCAGGTTAGGCACTAAAGATGACTCAAGCAAAGATTTCCAACAGCACCCATCACAAGATTCAGAACAAGCAACTTCAAGCCCTGTTCTGCAAGAATCAATGAGTATGAAGCTGGTTCAAGGACAAGAAAAAATCACCCAAAGACCCTACACTGATCAGAGAAGAGATGTTTCATCTCCGCTTTCCCAACAGACTGGCGATCCTCAGGGAATTGCTGTGGATGATAAAGCATCATCTAATAAGAGCAGTGCATTGCTGTTCCCTTCTACACAAAAGCACGCTGGAACTCCATCAAGGAGAGCAACAGCTGAAGTTCACAGTACATTCCCACCTCAAGCACGATATCAAGATGGTCAAGGCACCAACAAGCAACTTGGAGATTTAGATGGTTCTCCCCACACTACTTCACCATTTAAGAAGAGAGATCTTTTAACTGAAGACACCACAAAGAAAACTAAGGACATCATTTCCGTTCCAGGGCAAATCGCAGATCAAGACACTGAAGATACTGAAAATACAATTGAAAAAACAGATATTCCTGACTCCTCATCATCCCAAGTTCAGCCTTTGCATTTCCAGGAAACTGGGGCTCCTTCAAGGAGGCAGGAAACAACTAAAGGTCTTTTTCAAGAAAAAGAAACAACTAAAGATGATCATGGTGCAACTTTACCAATCCACAAATGGCCTGCTAATGTAGAAGACATGGATGGGCAATATATGGATGATGCATTTAAGCTGAAGCAAATTATTGGTCAAGACGATCGAGGCATCTTCAGAGAAACAAAGTTAGGAGACCCTTCATTGCTCGGGGAACAACCTTCAGATACTCGACAACCTCCAACTACAACCGATGAAGAAACAAATCGAGATGGTCTTAGTGTGTCTCCTCCATCAAAAAGAACCCAAACAATAAATCCAAGTGTGACTGCATCCAGAATGAGATATCCAAGTGCGAAAGATGCCATCAAGCAACCAAGAGGGAATGCTTCAACACCTATGTGTAAAGCAGCCCAAGACTCTGAAGGGTCAACTATTGCTGATGAAGTAGCATCAACCAAGCAGCGTTCAAATGCCCAGGATGCACCTATTTCTCCACGGAGGCAAGAGGTTGAAGATTCTCCTGGAGCAATTACATCATTACAGAAGAGGCACCCTTATGTTGAGGACATGCAAAATGCAGATACTGCTTCACGGCGAATTGCACCTAGTGGTGTTAAAGATACCTTTGAAGAGAGAAAAATTGCTGACTCTTCACAGACAAGTGCAAAACCCATCTACACTCAGCAACCCACTCTTCATCCCCAAAGGCAATTTGAAGTTCAACATGATCAAGAGAAAGGTAGGCAAAGCGAAGTGAGGAGTCCTAAACAACAGAAAGTGGTATCAAGAGATGCTCTCTACAAACATGGAGAAAGAAAGTTGAGTGCTTACACACCATCCAGATCAAAAACTCCTGATGACCATAGTGCTGATGCTGAGAAATTGGCACCATCTCTTTTGAGCAAAGAAGAAGCAAGGGATGAAGGCAGGCAAAGTAGCAAAGCTATTCCTCAACAACAGATGGGGGAACAAGAGACAGGCACATCTGGAGGGCAGTTGTCAGAACACCATGTATCAGTGCAGGCAGCACCTGAAGATGCTCGAGGTCCAACTCATGGTGCTATAGAAGCTCAAGATAATCTTCACACAACCAAGGAACCTAGAGGCACTTTCGAAGAATCTAAAACTCCTGGGCCGACATTACCTAATGCACAATCTTTTGGTGCTCAAGATGTTCAATACACCAATGGGGAATCCATAAAACCAACTTCTGAACAGAGGAAAGATATTTCAACCAAACCACTGAGAAGTGGTCAAGATGTATTTAAACCATCCAAAATATCTGGTACAAATCATAAAGATTTGGGTTCATTGTCTTCAGAGGGAAAAGTTGAAAAAAAAGCTGAAAGCATCATGGCAGAAAAGGAAATATTCTCAACAGAGCGGCTTAGGGAGATGCTTAAGGAAAGTGAATCTACAACTCTCAACACACAGCCTAGTGACTCTGGGGGATCCACTAAAGCAAGTAAAACATCCTCTATTTACCAGAAGCCTCTCACCACACAAGACAGCCATGAGCAAACTCAAATAATTCCAGCCAGTGAGAAAGCAGATGGATCTACCCTAAAGCACCAGCAATCTTCTGATGCTCCATATACTTTGGATGATAAATTTAGTTCTTCCGCACCAAAAAGTGCGGATATTCATGATGACCCTAGGAAAGAAGTATCATATAGAAAAGACACTACTGCTAACCAAAAAGTGGCACCGCCGCTTTTGAGCCAAAAACCAACTTCTCATGGCCTTCCTCCCTCTGACCCATACCACGATGCAGCTCCACATGAAGAATTGTCTAGCAGCAAATCTATAATTGAGCAATGGCAACGTGCAAATGCTCCATTGAATGGTACGAGTACTGATTCTGATCATAATAAGATGGACATATCTTCTAATATCAAAGAAAAGCCAATGCCAATGAGTCAAGAAGCACCTCTCAGTTCACAGCGTGTCAATCAGATTGCTCAACAATCTGGTGAGCAAACAGTGGAACCAGCTGTACAAATTGGAACAGAAACATCTGGTGTTCAACATGCTGCACCATCACTCCCAGAAGCTGCCACAAAGGATCATGCTATTATTGATGATAAGTTTGTGAAGCAGCCCATTATCAAGGGAAAACTTGGAGAACCAAAACAAACACAAGCACCAGTTACAGATGCTCGTCCTGCTTCACCACCTACCAAGGGAAAAACTCCTGATGGCCATGAACCTGGTGGTTTAGAGATTGCCGCCTCATCTGAGGGCCAAATATTAGATGCCACAAATGCAGTAGCACCGGATCCAGCCACAATCCGTAAAGATTCTCATGATGCCGCTATTGATGAAAAGACTGCAACATATGATGCTAATGAACAGGCATCGCCACCTGCACCAATTCATGAAACCACGGAACTTATACATGGCCAAACATCAGAGGAGCCCCAACTTGGTGGTAGCTCACAAGCGGAAGTAGCTCAAGCTGAACATAAATCTACTCCGTCAGGTAACTGATTTCTCTCTGAGTGTAAATATATTCCTAGCAGACATAGAGAAGATTGGTATCATGAAAAATCATAGAAACTAACAGTTTTCTCTATGCATTTCAGATAAAAAGCCAGCTCGTGCTATGGAACCTTTTTCCCCTGATGAGCCAGTAACTGCAGATAGTGATGATTCTGCACAAACGATATTTCGACAACAAACCAGACCATCTGCATCACTCGTAAGAGGAGTACCAAGCTCAGAGAGCCAGAATGTTGCATGGAAAATCCAGGAGGTAACTCCTGATAACCATCGCACTGGTGATTCAGCAATGCCACTTGTTCCAGGTCAAGAAGATGAAATTTCACACACATCACAAGCCATCCCTCGTCAAGAAGACAAGACGTATTCGCCAAGTGCAAGGGATTCTCTGAAATCAAATTATCAGTCTCGCTCAGCTCAGGTTCATGAAGTCACTCCTTATGAGTCGAGTGAAAAACAAGGTTCTCATACCAGATCTACTTTCGGACCCAATGAATTAGGCCCTTCTGAAAAGAATTTTGCTCCATCAGGTAACTACTTCCTCTTTCACTTGGATGGATGGGTGCGGATAGGGGATCTTCTAGCTGATTTGGAGCTGATTCCACAAAAAATAATAAAAAAGGCAGCCTGGTGCATGTAGCCCTTGCTTGCGCTGGGTCCGGAGAAGGGTCCGACCACTTTAGGTCTTTTGTACGCAGCCTTTCTCTGCATTTCTACAAGAGGCTGCTTCCAGAACTCAAACCCCTGACCTCATGGTCACAAGGCAACAACTTTACCGTTGTAACAGGGCTCCCTTCATTCCTTAAATAAGAATCTCAAAGATTATATATAATGCTACTGCTGATATTGCTTCACTTCTCTTAGATCAAGGTTTAGGTCAGTCTGCAGAAGAGCCTTCCTCCGCTGAGCCAAGGCAAGAGCAACCTATTGTTCCTACTGCTGAACAAAATAAGACACCGCCAAGAGTCATTGATGAACAAGGCACAACAAAAATGAGAGAGGTTCCAAAAGCAGAAGATGCACTCGATACTATATCTACCCATGGTGATCATTACCCTACTACTATATCTAGACCCTTTTCAGTTCAAGGGGCAGAACCAACATCTTCACCTCAAGCACCACCACTTCATGTGGCTCATGAGACCTTGCACACTGGAACTGCACCTGATGATCCCTTTAAAAATGTTCAGTCAATGAAACCATCAGCATCTGCAGACGCTCAACATGGTATCACACCTAGGAGCATAGCTGATGAAAATATCCCGGCGGAACGTAAATTTGTCCCATCAGGTCAACTTTATCTCACAATGGCTGTTCTTTGTGCTGTTTGCAGACGAAGTCTAAGTGAACGTACTATTGATATCATTTTCCCTAGAGTTCTGCTATGTTTAATACCTTTTTCTTGCTTTCAGCTCAAGATTCTGTTCACTCCAAACAATTAATCCCATCCGCGCTGCAAAATAATGAAGTGATCGGAGATTCAGCCCCTGAAACACTACAGATTTTCTCGACAAAGCAGAGGAAAGGAGACAGTGCTGTTCCTACACATGATCAAGCGAAGGGCACGCCAACATCAATTGATCAGCAAGTGATACTGTCCACACCAGTAAGATCAGTATCTCAATCCTCAGATGCCCAGAGGCCTCCAGAGAAAGCTCAAGAAGATGAACCTAATGATGCCTTAGGAGAATTTGCTTCCAGATCACCATCTGCATCAGCTCCAGCAGCACAACATGGTGCTCCAACAGATAAGGCCCTTGATAAACAAAAGTTTGTACCATCAGGTACTGAAGTTGTTTTTGGGGACTGCTCTCTCTCCTCTTTTATGTTATTAAGTACATTGTTTCTGGAACTGTGTCCCCCCTAAAAATGTAAAGTTCTTTTGATGTGAGGGTAGACAAACGATGCAGATAGTTCTGCAGTTAATAAGGTTTGCCCTCGTGTTCCAGGTCAAGATTCTGTTCATCCTAAACAACCATCTTTCTCTTCAGAGCAAAGAAACAGAAGGATTAGAGATTCAGCTTCTCCGACACAGTGGATTTCCTCTACCAAGCCAAGGAAAGGAGATGATGCGACTGCACCAGATAAAGCCATGGACCCACAAATAACTACAGGTCGACAAGACATATTGCCAGTGGTAAGATCAGTATCTCAGTCATCAGATATCCGACATTCTTCAGGTAAGGTTCACGATGATGTACGTCCTGATGACTTGGGAGAAGCTAAGCCTATACTCCAAACATCAGCTCCCAAAACACAAGATGATACTGCATCAGATGAAACAGGCCCTGATGAAAAGAAAATTAGGCTGTCAGGTAAAGAAGTTTATCCAGTATGTGATTGTGGACAAATACTGCGTTCTTTTTGTAACCTTTACTTAATGCAACAAGAAATAACCTTAACACTGACAGTCCTGCCACCAATATAGTTGATTCTTCATTTCATTTTTTTCCTTTTTTTTCCACAGAACCAGCTTTATATATTGACCAGAGCAACAAAGAGATTAGAGATTCATCTCCATCGACACACCTAGTTTCCTCCACTGATACAAGGAAGTCTCAAGGGGATGCACCTTCTGATGACTCGGGAAAAGCTTCATCCAAACCATCTGCCCTTGTTCGAGACGTCAGTCCATCTACAGTGGTCCCAACATCACCTCCAGTGACACAGCATGACGCTGCAAAAGATGAAACCCTTGATAAACAAAAGTTTGTAACGTCAGGTAATGAATTTTCTTTTGTGGAACTGCTCTGTGCCACCCCTTTTATATTTTTTCATATATAGCTCCCTTATTGTATTTCTGTAAAAAAAGTGGAATTCATTTTGGTCTGGAGTGCAGACAATTGATTGAAACTATTCTGCTGCTTATAAGGTTGCCCTATGTGTTTCAGGTCAAGATTCTATTCATTCTGGACAACCAAGGACCGGAGAGATTGTAGATTCAGGCCCTTCGACACAACAAACTTCTACCAGGCTAAGAAAAGGAGATGTTGCTGATTTTGCATCTGATCAAGCCAAGGACACACAAATAAATCGTGGTCCACAGGACATATTACCACCAGTAACATCAGTATCTTCGTCCTCAGAATCCCAAGCTCTTTCAGGTAAGGTTCATGAAGATTCACCTGCTGCTGATGACTCGGGAGAAGTGAAGCCCCAAGCATCAGCCCCAGACACACAAGACGCGAATAAATTTCTGCAATCAGGTAATGAAGTTCTTTCTAGTATGTGTGTGGACAAACAGTTTTTTTTTAAGTGGTGCACATTCTTGTAACCTTTAATACCCTTTACACAAACAGTACTGCCACCAACTGGTTTATTTCTTGCATTTCATTTCATTTTCTTTTGTTCTACAGGACAAATTTCCTCTACTAATACAAACAAGTCTCTAGAGGATGCACCTGCTGATGACTTGAGAGAAGCTTCATCCAAACCATCTGCCCTTGTTCGAGAAGTCAGACCATCTACATTGGTCCCAACATCACCTCCAGTGACACAACATGATGCTGCAAGAGATGAAACCCTTGATGAACAAAAGTTTGTACCGTCAGGTAATGAATTTTCTTTTGTGGAACTGCTCTCTGCCACCCCTTTTATATTAATATGAAATATATAGCTCCCTTATTGTATTTCCGTAAAAAAAGTGGAATTCATTTTGGTCTGGAGTGCATACAAATGGTTGAGATGGTTCTGCTGCTTATAAGGTTGTCCTGTGTTTCAGGTCAAGATTCTGTTCATTCTAGACTACCAAGGCCCGGAGAGATTGGAGATTCAGCCCCTTCGACACAACAAACTTCTACCAGGCCAAGAAAAGGAGATGTTGCTGATTCTACACCTGATCAGGCCAAGGACACACAGATAACTCGTGGTCCACAAGACATATTTCCACCAGTAACATCAGTATCTTCGTCGTCAAAATCACAACCTCTTTCAGGTAAGGTTCATGAAGATTTACCTGCTGTTGATAATGATGACTCGGGAGAAGTGAAGCCCCAAGCATCAGCTCCAGACACACAAGATGCGAATAAATTTTTGCTATCAGGTAACGAAGTTCTTTCAAGTATGAGTGTGGACAAACAATATTTTTTAGTGGTGCATATTCTTGGAACCTTTAATACCCTTTACACTAGCAGTACTGCGACCAATTGGTTTATTTCTTGCATTTTATTTCATTTCATTTTCTTTTGTTCTACAGGACAAATTTCATCTACTGGACAAAAGAATAAAGAGAGTAGAGATTCAGCTCCATCGACACACCTAGTTTCCTCTTCTGATACAAAGAAGTCTCTAGAGGATGCACCTGCTGATGACTCGAGAGAAGCTTCATCCAAACCATCTGCCCTTGTTCGAGAAGTCAGACCATCTACAGTGGTCCCAACATCACCTCCAATGACACCGCATGAACCTCCAATGACACCGCATGATGCTGCAAGAGATGAAACCCTTGATAAACAAAAGTTTGTACCGTCAGGTAATGAATTTTCTTCTGTGGAACTGCTCTCTGCCACCCCTTTTATATTGATATGAAATATATAGCTTCCTTATTTTATTTCCGTAAAAAAATGGAATTCATTTTGGTCTGGAGTGTAGAAAAATGGTTGAGACGGTTCTGCTGCTAATAAGGTTGTCCTCTGTGTTTCAGGACAAGATTATGTTCATTCTATTCTACCAAGAACCGGAGAGAGAGGAGATTCAGCCCTTTCAACACAACAAACTTCTACCAGGCCAAGAAAAAGAGATGTTGCTGATTCTGCACCTGATCAAGCCAAGGACACACAGATAACTCATGGTCCAAAAGACATATTACCACCAGTAACATCAGTATCTTCATCCTCAGAATCCCAACCTCTTTCAGGTAAGGTTCATGACGATTTACCTGCTACTGATGATGATGACTCGGGAGGAGTGAAGCCCCAAGCATCAGCTCCAGACACACAAGACGCGAATAAATTTTTGCCATCAGGTAATGAAGTTCTTTCAAGTATGAGTGTGGACGAACAATATTTTTTAAGTTGTGCATATTCTTGTACTCCCTCCGTCCCACAAAAAGTCTATTTTTAGGTTTGTTTGATTGTGCTTTGTTCTTCTCTTTGACCAATGATTTTTTAAAACTCGGTAAACTTTATGAACACATAAATTACATATTATGAAAATATTTTTCATGGTGAATTTAAATATATAAATTTTATATTATTAAAGTTTATCAAATTTATATAAATTCTTAGTCAAATTGAAGAAAGAAACACTGTAAACCAAACCTAGGAATAGACTTTTTATAGGATAGAGGTAGTAACCTTTAATACACTTTACACTAGCAGTATTGCGACCAACAGGTTTATTTCTTGCCTTTTATTTCATTTCATTTTCTTTTGTTCTACAGGACAAATTTCATCTACTGGACCGAAGAACAATGAGATTAGAGATTTAGCTCCATCGACACACCTAGTTTCCTCTACCGATACAAGGAATGCATCTGCTGCTGACTCGCGAGAAGCTTCATCCAAACCATCTGCCCTTGTTCGAGAAGTCAGACCATCTACAGTGGTCCCAACATCACCTCCAGTGACACCGCATGATGCTGCAAGAGATGAAACCCTTGATAAACAAAAGTTTGTACCATCAGGTAATGAATTTTCTTCTGTGGAACTGCTCTCTGCCACCCCGTTTATATTGATATGAAATATATAGCTCCCTTAATTTATTTCCACAGAAAAAGTGGAATTCATTTTGGTCTGGAGTGCAGACAAATGGCTGAGACAGTTCTGCTGCTTATAAGGTTCTCCTGTGTTTCAGGTCAAGATTCTGTTCATTCTAGACTACCAAGGACCGGAGAGATTGGTGATTTAGGCCCTTCGACACAACAAACTTCTTCCAGGCTAAGAAAAGGAGATGTTGCTGATTCTGCACCTGATCAAGCTAAGGGGACACAGATAATTCATGGTCCCCAGGACATATTACCACCAGTAACATCAGTATTCTCGTCCTCTCAATCCCAAACTCTTTCAGGTAAGGTTCATAAAGATTTACCTGCTGCTGATGACGACTCGCGAGAAGTGAAGCCCGAAGCATCATTTCCAAACACACAAGACGCGGATAAATTTTTGCCATCAGGTAATGAAGTTCTTTCCCGTATGAGTGTGGACAAAATTTTTTTTTTTAAGTGATGCATTTTCTTGTAACCTTTAATACCCTTTACGTTAACTGTACTTCCACCTATTGGTTTGTTTCTTGCATTTAATTTCATTTCCAGAGAATCACTTTTAGCCATATAATCACTTCTTATCAGAGAATCACTTCTAGAGAAGCTCTAACAAACATGCCCTTAGTTTCCTTCTCGTAGAATTCATTCCATTTCAGCATACCACATTTTTAACATTAGGGGTCTTTTATGTCATTAACACTTATGGGGCCATTATCTCAAATTATAGGCACAGCTGCAGTTGAGCCTCCACAAAAAACTGCCTTTGATTTGTCGGGCAGTGAGAAGACCACTGCAACCCAAGATGATCATGTGAACACCCTACTAAATGGTGATCTGTCAAGCGGTCAACTAGTGAGGCCCTTTGAGAGCACAGACATCAAAGAAACAAACTCCAAACAGGAATTTGAAGGAGCATCAACCTATGATAAATCTAAAGCACATCAAAATGACCAGTCCGACACTCCATCATCTAAAGGTAACAACAAAGAAGCTATCGAGGCTATAATATCAGACTTAACGACGCCAAATAGGGAACAGAAAAACCAATCTTCATGGCCCAAGGAAAGCGTGAAATCGAGTGGAGAATCTGAGTTCCAAAAACAGACTGACCAAGATATTGTTCAATCACCAGATAATAACTTGAAGCAAATTGAACGAACTAAGATACATGACACTGAAACTGGTGAGCCTGAAGAAAGGGAGCTCGAGCCTCTGGAAAATACCAATCAGACACACAACAAAGTATCTCGAGTGGAAGCTTTAGATAATTTAGGCAAACAAACCTCTGGAGTTCAGCTGCCAAGTAAGGACACAAAAGACGCTTCCAACTCAACTGACGATGCACTAGACGATATCCAGACACGTAGCATCCCCAAGGACAGCTTAAGATCTTCTGAAGAACCTAAGCTGCAGCAACAGCCTGCTGAAGACAAGACTCAAGGTTTTGCAGAAAACAGCTCTCAGAACAGCAGTAGCCAATTTCAGGTAGAAGCTTCCGGTAAATCCACCGAGAAAGTTTCTCCTGGTATTCAAGACAAGAACAAAAGCTCCAGCGGATTGGAGGACCCAACTGACAGCACCAAGCCTGGCGCTGCTGAAGACAGAAGTCCGGATGAGTCACAGTGAAACGGTTCATCGACCAACACATTTTGTTGCAGCACTACTGAATAAATTACCAAGTACGAAGTGTTTTGTTGATTCTAGTCTTTTGTAACTTTTTTCTTATTTGTTGTGATACAACGAAGGGAGCCCCTAACACAACGGTAAAACTGTTGCCTTATAAGCATGAGAATTCAAATTCGAGTACTGGATACATCCTTTTACAGACATAGAGTGAAAGGTTGCGCATAGAAAACCCAAAGAAATCAGATCCTTTCTCAGACACTGTGCAAGCAGGAGGTATGTGCATTGGGCTGCACTTTTTATCCGTAGTGATACAGCAAGGCCCCCCTCTTGTCATATTCTTGGGATCATGTATCTTCTACATTACATGTCTGTCTTGAGTTGAACATAATGACTTGATTCCTGTGTGGAAGTACTTTTTTCTTCATATTAATGCAACCATGTAATAACACGTACGTTTGTTTTGAATAATCCTATAAGCTGTCAGTGCATTAATTAAGTAGCCATTATGCACAGCTGTATTATCGCCTTCCTCCTCTCTAGCGGTGCTTGCTTTGCTGGGCTTACGAGTCGATCGGGAGATGCTTGGCCATGGTGCAAAAGTTGGGGAGAAAGGACTAGAACGAGGCAGCTTCTTGCACACTTTCTGACATTCATATAATACGCAGACGGAGACATGGGAGAAACGGAAACGAGAAACCAACTGGATATTCCCATTGGCTGTTTATTGGCGCACCAAACCCCTAGCCCCCGGGGCGCGCTCGTAAGCCGACACGATGCTCTGCCTCTCGGTCTGGTCATGTCGTTTGGCGAAGCGACCCAGGAAGTGTTTTTCCTCACCGCCGGCGCCGACGCAGCTCGGGACGGCGAGCGCTGAACGGTGGGCGAGGCGGTGCATCATGTTCCCATGTTCCTGTCGATCTCTGAAACGTGTGCTGATGCAGGTTAAAGAAAAATTGCATACAAATCACGTAGAATTTCACAGGAAAAAAGAAAAAGAAAATGTGCGTTCAAAAGGAAGCCAAACTCTACTCCATATTTGATACGCAGGCCGCGAGATGGAATCGCTGGATGTCCACCAAGGCTTGTGTGTCATATGTACCAACGCTCAGCATACAAACGTCGTTCATACAAGTTTCCAATCTAACCTTGTCATGCGTCTCCTCCATTATTCCAAACAACTGGCAAGTCAAATTCCATGTAGCTGTAATCAAACAAATTCAAAGTGGAAAAAAGTCCTATTTCTGTTTGATGTGTAATACCTAGCAGGTATAAAACGCTTCTGCACTAACAGAGAGGCCGAAAATAACTCAACTGGAATGAGCAGGCTCGATTGTCCATCAAAACGATGAAGTAGAAGAATGTGTCATGCCTGCAACGCCAGCCGTCACAGGCATACCTTCGGCAACAGCCTCCTCGGTTTCGGCATCCGGCCATGTAGTCAACTCAGCAAATGCGAAATGATTGGCAGCATCGAAGAAGGATGCAACTCGCATCACACAGCTTTGGGACAGCATGCTCTCGCCATCAACCGACTCTGGCAAAGGAGGCATGCAGGTCGGGAGGAATTCTTCCTTACGATTTGTAGGTTTGAACAATGAATGGGTAGCACGGCAGAAGATAAACCTGCACAAACAATCATTATGAGCTTTCTGCCAATGATGAAAGTGTCAACATATCACATATACTGATATACATATCAATGCATCATTTCTGTCCGGAAGATGCAATCATCAGGATATTTCTATGACAAGCGATCAGCTCAATATGTTGCATTCCTTCAGAATGTGCGCATCGTGGCCCATGTGAGCGACCAGCTATCTAGGCCAGATCTTAGACCTATGCTTTGGTGTGGGATAGACAACGGGATATTTTTTAACCTTAACATGAAGTTCGCTCCTATGGGGAGTCGAACCCAAAACCTGAGTGCTACTAGAGCCAACTAAGCAATGCAGCTAGAGACCTATTCGCTCATCCATACTTCCATAAAATAGAACAATGCTTTCCATATGGTGGGAATGAGTAGGGACAAGTAACAAGATTTTTTAGACCAGATTAGTAACAAGATTAAAAGTGGACACCTGAGAAGCAGACGTCTCAGGAGTGGATCCCCTAAAGCCTCAACCCAAACAGGATGAAGTGAAGAAGATGCAACCAAAGCCGCAGCCCATTCATTTAAGGACAGTGTCAACAACTCCTCAGCTTTGTTATAAGCATCCTACAAAATTCAATGTAAAGGTTTCCGCAATGATCTACTGCCAGAAAATTGTTTAAAAAAACCTTAAATATATGTACCCTATCAATATCCATCCCATTGTTGCCAATCAGAAAGCAGAAAGCTTGCAATGGAGCAGTGAGAAACATAGTAAATTGGCCACCACTCTGACGAGTAGAATCGCAACTGAACACCACAGCAGAAGATCGGGAACTTGGTGACAATAACATAGCAGTTGTCTCCCCTCTTTCAGCCCCATGAATAGACTGCACATATTAATGTGTAATTCACGACTAGGAATAACATAGGCAAACAAGCAGGCAGCCATACCATAAAAATCAAACATTAGTAGAGCATCCAGATATCTAGAGAAATGAAATGAACAGTAAATAATAACAACTAAATTGCAAAGCATAAGGTTCTACTACTGTCACCCAAAGGAAAAAAAAAAATAAGAGAACAACAACAATGCTTTGTATATAACAGATGGAAATAAGAAACGTAGAACCATTTTTGGACTAGTCATAAGTTACATATTTTGAATAAAACAACGACGCCAAGGAAAGCTTCAAATCTGGGCAACATTGCACAAAAGCTGGTTTATTTTACCTACGATCCAACCACCAATACTTTGGTTCAGGACTCGGGAGTTGAGAGGAGAAAAAAGATTAGACAAACCTGCCTTGAATGCATAACTGATGCTACTATCAATCACCAAAAACAGGGGTCTTCTTGTAAATGGGATTAGATCAGAAGGGTATAGGCAGTTTGAACCTAAATGTTTTGAGAATGTCAGAAATAATAAGTTCTGATTTCTAAAAAAGATAATAATAATTCAAGTTTATGAAAAGGCAACTTCAGTCAACTCTAAGCTTTCAATGAAATCAATCTATAATGCATAAGAAGCTATGAAAATAATCTTGTGAAGTCAACAACTCAACATTAAGAAAAAAAATACCTTCTGTATCACAGCAGTCTAACCAAAGACCAGGTTCATTGTCTTCCCTTGAACTGGTGCAACAAGTACTGGATATATCAAGTTTATTAAAGCTGCTTACAGCCTTCTCACTTGTCTGAGATACAAATCCAGAAGATTTCACCTCATCTGAAAGATATTTGAATGCAAACTGGAATGTCCTATTGAGAAATCACATATAACTGATAACATTTAAATTTCATCAAATAACGTTGGGGCACCAACCTGCAGCTGAAAGGTATAGTAACATCATACTGTTCGGTGGGAGCTCCTCACATTTGGTGGCAAGAACCTGGAATTTTAAAAAGAAACATGCTTTCAGAAATAAGTACACTATAAACTAATTCATACGACTAAATGGGAGAAAAATACAGCAATAAAAGACATATGAAACTTGTTTTTCGTCAAAATAAAAGAAAAGAAATTGAATGCACAGGCAGTGTGAATCAGTCTGGCCAAAAGAACCACGAAAACAATCGAGGATAAGTTTGATATTCAAGCATCCTGAATTGTAGGCCTGTCAGAAAATTTGCCATCCAATCATGTCATGAAATTGAATAAATGAGTGCAAAAAGAGGTGCACCAATGAAGTGGAGGAGTATTTGCACACCAAAAAGTGCACAACAAAATTGAGTCCAATCATGTCATGAATAAATGGGTGCAAAAAAAAAAAAGGTGCACCAATGAAGTGGAGTAATATTTGCACATTATAAAGTGCACCAACAAAGTGGAGTTCCCCTCATTGTAACACGAGTACATAAATTAGTTCATAGTAGTATATCTTGCTAGATTCCCCACATTTCAATCTTCCTACTTGCCCATTTTATTAATTAATTCCCTACAATTCAATCCTCCTACTTGCCCATTTCATATAATTACAAGCAACACAAGAGTTCTATTATAGAGTTACTCTTGAATTGAACGCCCTGGTTACACAATAGTTTTAGGTCTCAGGACCAACTAATTACATTTATTAGAAGCTTCCAAACATGATGAAAAGCATAATAGTTTTATTTTATCAAGAATACAATGGATTAGTATCCACAGTGGCACACAAATGATATTGAGAGTCATAAACATCCAATAAAAGATGACACCAAATGAGACAAAAAACTTACCGTAAGGAAATGTGTCATGAAAGGGCGATAGAGAATTGTCTTAAGTGGATTTGGAGGTAGCGTGGCATCTTTCAGGTCTTTTAGGAGATCCAGGTGATTTTGCCCACTTTCATCGTGGGTACTGTAGCGATTATTCAGCGCGAATGAACCGCAAGGTTCCCATTCCAGGCATTGCAGCATTCTGAATACATCTATGGTGATCTCTGTAAATTTGACCTGGATAAACCATGGAGATAATGAAAAAGACCAATAAAATATAACTGGGCACGAGAAAGGGGGAAAGTTACCTCGTTATGATAGTAGCTGCATAGTATGGCATCACTTAAGACAAGACCTCGCCTCTTGATGGTAGGTGCCACACTAGGAAGAGTATCCGGTGGAGGATCGAATGCATAGCTGTACCTGAGCGGCCTCATGTTCATGAATGGCGAGTCAGCTCGCAGAAACCTCGCAATCTCTTGGACGACATGCTTCCACTCCTTGTATTCGGCTTCCTATGTAGTGCACCAAGCTCGCATGAATTTGGGACTGAATTAAGGAGTCCTCAGATCAATTATTGATTAGACTAGTATCTGAGCGTGGATAAGTACCGGGAGCGACTTTCGGGAGTCGTCGAGTAGCGCATGGATGTCTGCGGCAAGGGACGGGACAGTGTCCGCGCGCCTGGCGAGGAGGAGAGCGACGAGGAGGAACCTGGCGAGGAAGCGGAGGTGCTTGCCGGGGGCGACTTGTTCGGCGGCGTCGTGGAAGTAGGCGCGGTCGAAGACGGCGTTGTAAAAGACGAACGCCTCGGACAGGAGCGCGGTGTCTGCAGTGCGCTGGTACTGGGTGTAGTAGAGATGGGCGATGCGAGCGGCGATCTCGCCTACCTGCCAGCGGCGGAGGCCGGCATCGACGAGGCTGTGGCGGTGCTCCTGCTGCATCCGCCAGAGCTGGGTGTAGATGCGGAAGGCCTTGGCGAACTCGTAGGGCTCCTGGCGACCGACGAGGCGGAGGTCGCGCACGCGGGCGAAGCGGCGGTCGGCTTTGTCCAGCAACGACCAGAACTGCTCAGGCGACCAGCCGCCGCTTCCGCCAGAGCCCTGGCTGCCGCCTTGGGCTTGGCTCTGCTGCAGCGCCGACGACGCCATGGCGATGGATCAGGATCGTCGGCAGTCGCCTTCCCAGCAGTCACGCGAGCAGTCGCCTTCCCCGTCGTCGATCCCGTCTGCGTGCATCGTGCAGCTATCAATCGATCCGAACGCAGGTGTCCAACTAAGAACGTCAAAGAAAAATCGGATGAAGATTAGGGTCCGTTTGACACAGCTTATTTTCAGTTTATTTACAAAAATAAGTATAAGATGTGTTAAACAGTAAATTTATTTTATAGCTTATTAGTTCAGTAGCTTTTCAGAATAAACTAAACAATAGTTTATTTTCACCAGCCGAAAAAATAAGCTACTTTTTTCTTAAGTTTCAGTTGTACCAGGGTCTAGATATTAACAGATAAAAAGAAATAGAAAGAATAAAACATAGTCTGTCTTGTCATTCTAGCATTGGAATTAAAGAAAATTGTTGAAAAGAAAAAATTATATTTAAAAGAGGTATATAATGTTTTGGGAGTGAGAAACTTACGGTGTGTTTGGAAGTGAGAAAAATGTGTTGGAAAGATAATAAAAATAGAGAAAGTATGTTTGAGGTGAGAAATGTGTGTTAAGAAGATAGAAAAATGTATTAAAAGAGTTATACTGTGTTTGAAAGTGAAAAGAATGTGTTCTGAAATCAATAAAAAAAGAGAAAGTGTGTTTAGAGGTGAGAAAGGTGGGTTGGTAGAATAAAAGAAGTGCATTTGAAAAAGTTACAGAAAGATGTGTTGGGAAGACAATAAAAAAAAAGAAAAGGTGCATTAAAAAGTGAGAAAGGTGTGTTGCAAATACAGATAAGAGTATTTAAAAGTTATGGTGTATTTGTACATGAGGAAGATACGATAAAAAGATAAAAAAATATGTTGAAAATGAGAAACGTGTTGAGAAGATATAAAAATGCATTGAAAAGAGTTTTTGTCTAACACATTTCTCACTTGCAAACACACGTTTTCTAATATAATTTTCTCTCTTACTATTATTTTTTAATCTTAATATTACTCTTTTTTTAATTCTTGTCTGGAATGATAACTAAAAGTGAATAAATAGACTATATATTATTTTTTCTATTTTTTATTAGCTGTTCATATTCTAATCTCCACTCGGTTTTTCTTTCATGGGCTTAGTTGGAAGCGGCGTTCGAAGCCTTCAGTCGGATCGATAGCCGCACGATGCACGCAGAGGGGATCGACGATGGGGAAGCCGACTGCTCGCGTGACTGCTGGGAAGGCGACTGCCGACGATCCTGATCCCATGGCGATCCCCTTCCTCCCTTCTGTCTCGACTTACCGTTAGTTGGAGTCCCCGTCGCGACTTGCCGTTTTACTTCCGGCGACTATAGGCTAGTTGTGCTTATACCTGCCTAACGGGCCGAGCCAGGCTGGCATGGCACGACCCGGCTGGGCTCGGGCCGCCTGTCCAGCCCAAACGCGGCTCTAGTGATTTTACACAGGCCGGGCCGGCCCAAGCACGAGCAAAAAATAAATCTAATTTTTTTTTCAAAAATGCTAAAAATTAATTATATAATATAAAAATCCTATATTTTAATATAAATAAATCAAACTATAATATATTTTAATATTAAATTTTAGTAAAATGATAAATGGAACAAGCAGACACTGTCATGTCGGGTCGAACTGGGCCGATCGGGATAAACGGGCTCGGGGAAGGGTATGATCGGGTCGTGCTCGGGCCGGCAGGCCCAGGCACGACCGTGTCGTGCCTCGCGCTGGTTCGGCCCGCTTGGCCATCGCGCTCCTCGGGCCGACCCATTTGACCTGGCTCAGTTGGCCAAGTATAGTTGTGCTATTTAGCCCATTCAAGCCTAGCCCAAAGATAACAGGCAAAATAGGCCAGACCAGCCTATAGATGTCCAAATGAGCGGCCCGGCATGACCCAGCTCAAGCATAAAGGCCCAGCCTATTTAGTTTCGGGCCAGCACGACCCACTTTATTATCGGGTCGCGCCGTGCCAGCACACGGGCTCTAGCTCCGGCACACCGGTCCATTAAACACACGGTGGGCGGTGACGGCGCGGGTGCTTGTGGCAGGCGGCAATGATGCGGGTCAGGGCGCAGGGCAACAGCCGACGACGCAGCTCGAGGTGGCGGG
>BCLF01000050.1:0-51043 GCA_001602275.1 Zoysia japonica | reverse complement strand
TGGCCGACGGGCCACCCGTTGGCGTCGGAGTGCCGGCGCCCTGCGGCGTCCCGAGCGTCGTCGGACCCCTGCCCACAAAACAGTTAGCCAACGAGCGAGATGCGAAGATAAAAAAGCAAGAACCTTACCTCGCCGACCGACGCCGGATCCGGATGGTTGGACGGCGCGGATGGTTGGACTGTGGGCGTGGCTCGTGCGGGCTCCACCGCGGCCGCCTCGGCCCCACGAGGTGGGGAGTCCACAGGACTCCCGGAGCTGACGGCCACCGCCACCAAGGGGTCGGCCTTCGCCTTCTTCGCGGCCGACCCCTGCTCCTGTTCCTCGGAGGAGGAGCTCAGACCCTCGAAAGGATCCGATTCTTCGGTAGCGGCAGCGGTAGCAGCAGCCGCCTCCGCCAAGGCGGCTGAGCTTTGGCTCGCCGACGAGCCTCCCTTGGCCTTCGAGCCACGAGGCGACCTCGCCGCCGGCTTCGCGGGCGAGACGGCGGTTCCCGCGCCCATGGACAAGTAGTCCAGAAAGCCTGCCATCGCTTTCCGCTTCCTGCCGGTCCTCCTCGGCTCCGGCGTCGTCGTGGGGTTGGGCTCGGCCCTCCACTGAGTCGGCATCGCAGCGGAGCTGGTCCCGGCCCTGCCGGCAATCACGGCCACCGACGGACCTTGAATGGCACCGAAGTCAGCCTCCTACGATAACATACTACGTCCGAAACAAAAAGGCCTATGCTTACCAGCTGGCGATGGTCCCTGTCGAGGAGACGCGGCCCTCGATTAAGGCCGTCCTCGGCATCCTTGAAGACGGCCAAGGTCCGGGCCAGGACTCCCTTGTCGGGGAGAGGCCGGCCGCGGACTTCGCAGATCGCGTCGTACGGCCCCTCGTACTCCCCGATGTTGTGCACCCGACGGCGCAGCGGCATGATCCGTCGACGCATGGCGACGCCGAAGACCGTCGTCCCGGTCAGTCCTTGGTCCCGGAGGCGCCGAATGGGCTCCAGGTGAGGTCGGATCGTCTCGACCTCGGCCGCGGAAAGCTTCGACTTCCAGGACCCCGTCGCTCGGGGCACCACGTCTTCGAAGACCGGGAGCTGAGGGTCGACGTTGTCGAGGTAGAACCACGACCCCCGCCAGCCCTTCAACGAGGTCTTCAGGTCAACCTCGATGTACTCCCGAGTCCGGAGCATGATGCTGACGCCGCCGACGCGCCTGCCGACCCCCGTCTCCTTCGACGTCTGGAGACTGGCGAGGAAGAAGTACCTCCACAGCAGGAGGCTCGGTCGGATCCCCAGATACGCTTCGCAAAGCGTGACAAAAACGACGGCATGGAGAACCCCGTTCGACGCCAGCTGGTGAAGCCGGGCGCCGTACTGGTTGAGGACCCCGCGGAAGAAGCTGGAGACGGCAGCCCCAGCCTGCGCTCGTGGTACGCCAGGAAGCTGACGATCTTCCCTGGCGGCGGCGCAGGCACGGCATGGCCGTAGCTGGCCACCCAGCCCGCCGACTCCTTCGGCGGGACCATCCCAACGGTGGTCCACCTCTCGAGCAGAGCATCGTCGACGCACGATGGCTCCCACTCAGACATTTTGCAGGTGGCGGCGACGGAAACGCAAACTGCGACGATCACCGGGCCCAGCGGTGCTACGAGTGAAAGCGGAGCTAACGAGCTCCTACGCAAAGGGCGAAGACGAAGCGAGAAAGCCGGATGAAAACGCGAAGTTACCGCGCTCCTCCTTTTAAAGGGCCCGAGCAATTACTGCGCCCCCCACGATCGGCCGAGGGGTAACTGCTCGGTCGTAGGGTCGCGACCCAAGACGCACCCCAGCCATCCGCCCACGACCCGTTGACGAGCGGGCCCGGGCCGCACCTTGCCGCCTCCGCCGCGGACAGGACGGTAACAATTACTCCAACGAGACGGTTGCCAGAGCACGTCTAGCAGGCACCGTGACGCGGGCGCGCGAACCGCCGCACCCACGACACCGTCCGATCGAATTCAAATCAACCGCTCGGATCGACCGGCGGTTCAAATTTCTGGACAGTCCGATTTCCCTCCGCGTGGAGGCACGGAAGCCGTCCGATCCCCGTGACCATAACGACGGGTTCGAACAAGGGGAGGCGACCGAACGAAGCCCCCCACGATCGGCTGACCGACAGCCGGGGCCACCGGGCCAAATTAAACGTTCGGGCGCTGATCATGGCCGACCCTAGACGCGACGCTGATCATGGTCAGGAACCGCATCGAACCGGTCCGACCTAGGCGTCTTTCCGAATGAAAGACCGAGAACGACCTCGGCCCGACCTCGAAGGTCGAAACGATGCGTGCACGCAGAACGAAACCACTAACGATCGGCTGACCGACAGCCGAGGCCATCGGGCCGATCCGAACGATCGTGCGCTGATCATGGCCCTGGCCTAGGCGTAACGATGATCATGGGCAGGGACCGCGTCGAAACCGGCCCTTCCCAGTCATCTCGCGAAATGAAAAAACCGAGGCCAGCCTCGGTCCGACCCCGAACGTCGGCGCTATGCCCAGTCGGCCCCCGGATCGCCGCTAGGCTCGGGGGCTGGGCCCACAGCGAAACCTCTGACGACCGGCTGACCGACAGCCAAGGCCGTCGGGCCAATCCAAACGATCGGACGCTAATCATGGCCCTGGTCTAGGCGTGACGTCGATCATGGGCAAGGACCACGTCGAAACCGGCCCTTCCCAGCCTTTTCATCGAATGAAAAAACCGAGACAACCTCGGCCCGAGCTCGACCGTCGACGCGATACGCAGCCGATTCCCCAGATTGCCTCCTAGGCACGAGGGCAGAGCCATCGAAACGGTTCCGATATGATCAACCATCGACGAATGATGGTCCGCGCGACGTTTCAACCCACGACCGACCCTCCGGAATCGCTCGAGGGCTCGGGAGCTACGCCCTACGGGCGCGCTCGCGCGCCCCGTAGGAGCACAACAATCCTCAGGAACGACCAGCCCGACGCCACCTCAACTAGAGATCGCAAACGGCGTCAGGCTCGAGGGCTACTGTCGGGATCGCGTACCCCGGGTACCCAACAAGACGCGCTTGTACGAGGTCAGGGGTCGGGCGATCACAGGTTCTGACCCCCCCCCCCAACGGCGATCTACGACGGCCATGTCTTTGCCGCGCGGGCACGCAAAGACTCCATCCTCCGAAGGCCGACCCCCGGGGAGCGACCCCTGAAGGGTAGGTACCGCGTTATGGTACATTTACTCCGATGGCCAACTGCCATCCGTCCTGACGGGACGAGACAAGGTTCACCACGGCGACACTCCAGCAGAAAGCTGCGACGGCTGCCAGACAAAACGTGACAGCACTGTAGCCGGCACAGTGACGCTGGACGAGCATCGCAGTACCCGCCGCTGCGCACGACACGACGGGTCACGACCATGCCTGGACAAAGCGAAATGATGGCAACGAAGACGGAAGGGCCCACCTGTCGGCGAGAAGGCAGGATCGTGTAAGACCCTCCACTTGTAACCCCGGGCCCTCTCCTATATAAAGGGAGGCCCGTGGGGCGATAGAATAAGCTGAGAAAAAACACACTCGATTCTACTCACAAATAGACACGAACACAACAGCCTCAAACACACGAGAGACAACCACGAGCTCCAGGGTCTTTGCATCCTTCGGAGCAAAACACCCTCACTCGTCCGCATTTCGGATCCTCCCGCGAAGAGAGGATCCCACCTTTGTAACATTATCATCGAGATAATCCGCTCTCTGGACGTAGAGTGTTACACCGCTCGAGGTGGTCCGAACCAGGTTAAAATCTCCTTGAGTCTGCCTTAGACTAGGCCATATCGAATCCGAAGGCACAGCACCCCCACGATCGTATATTTACTGTGCCGGTGGTCAGAACGCCGACAAGATTCAAACACCTCGATTGATTTTTTTCCAAAGAAGCCCTCCATGACGACATGCATACACTACGTAGAGCTACCTATAGTTATTGTGGACTATGCCATACATTGTTACGTGCCGAGTTTTTTGTTGATTCTGCATAGTTTAACGTCGTCACTGGAAATAGCTAGAACTAGTTCACCACCCGGCAGTTACGCCTGACTTCGCCAGCCCTGCCTCCTCCCGGCGTGAGCCTCCCCATCCGCAGCATGGACTCCGCGAAGTCCTGGAAGAAGGCGGACGCGTCGAAGGCGTAGGTGGCAACGAGGCCAGCGACGTCCTCTTCCCCAATCACGGCGCCGGAGGACGTTAGCACCTGATCGGATGGCAGCAGCCCTTCACCGGAGAGCAGGTTTATGTAGTACTGGTTGTCGAATGTGGCCGGCGTGGACAGATCCAGGTGCGCCAGCGCCGACCCTGCCGACCCGGCGCACAGCTGCTGAAGGGACTGCAGGAACGGCAGGTCCTTGGTGGCCCCGACGCCGGACGAGACATCGCCGCGGGCCAGGCGTGAGCTGAACGACGTGCACCGCGCTTTCCCAATGGTGTGCGCGCCTGTGTTGACGAATATATGGTCGTGTACATGATTATCAGTATATGCAGTAGCCTACTACAGTCTACAGTAAGCACGGAACAATGAAGGGAGATTGCACAGATATACCAGAGAGTGCGACCATGTCTTTAGCGGAGAGGCCAACGTTCCTGAACTTCTGCACGAGGGTGGCAACGCCGGATGTGGGCGCAGGGAGGTTGTTGTTGGCGCCTTGCAAGCTCGCCGTGCGGCTGTCCTTCCTGCCGACCTCCACCTCCCAACTCGGCCCGCCAGACTGCGCCAGATCAATCAGTCCATGTAATTAATTTGCACAGTGGTAGATCGAATAGGATATGTGACATGCATATATTACCGCAACAACGGAGTCACGGGCAGCGATAGCAAGGACGTCGGCGCAGGAGACGGTCTCTGGGCAGGCCTGTTCTAGCTCGGCCTTAATGGCGTCGATGACCTCGAAGCCCCTCAGCGAGTTGGTGTTCGGCCCTGCCGTCTTCTCGCCGATGAAGAAGGGCTTGTCGTCCAGGAGAACCGAGCCGTCACATCCCTAAAATATTTATTTCAGCCCGCAGCTTCGTCTCACTAAAGCACAGTACAAACCACTATTTTGATCACTTGTCGGACTGGGAGGGAGTTCACTGAACTTACATTGACGAAGCAGTCGTGGAAATGGAGGCGGAGGAGAGACGCCGCCATGCGCGGGTCAGCGGCGACGGCCTTCTCGACCGCCGCGCGGACAATGTCCTCCGCGTTGGGACAACTGGTGCGGTACGCGAAGTTGCCGAGGGACACGCCGGCACCGGCGCTGGCTCTGGCGCCGCCGTAGCCGATGCTCACCGCGGCGCCAGCGCTGCCGGTGACGCAGGAGGTGTTGACGGGGGTGGCGTCGTAGGCGTCGAAGGTGAGCGCAAGCATGACGAACAAGGCCAGTGTGGCGACGTGCTCCATGGCTGGACGTTGGGCGGAGATCGTTGATCCTTGCAGTGGTTGTGGCGCAAATGTTTGTGATGGCTGCATAAAGTGCCGTGGTCGCCTCTATATATAGGCCCGAAGTGTTGGAGACCAGGGGCAATCGTCCTGCGGCTGCGTGGCTGACGTAGTCTTTTTTTCTGTTCCTTTTGAAGTAGATCTATTTGCATAGGAGTACATAGCTTTAATATAACAATCTTAGAATATTAGAGGCAAGATGAAAAGATGAAAATTAGCAATTATACATTTAAACTCGATGGAAAAATTAATGTAGCAATAATTAATAAGGAAAAAATTTGAGACCCTTACAAAGTGGGAGCTCTCTGCAACCGCACATGTGGCACGTCCGTGGGCTCGGCCCTGTTTTGAGCTGCAACAAACGTACCCATGCATGACCTGGTCAAGTATGCTGGAAATCGATCGCCCCATGGGTGCATGCTGTTGCTTGCGTACTAGGAGCAGGTGAACATCAGATCGGTGGGTGGGGTACGAAGCAGTTGGAGCTGGCATAGTAGCATGCAGCTCTCAGAGATTTCAACTCTGCAGCTCAAAGGGCGTGCAGTACTCCTGGAAGAAGCGGTCAAAATTACAGAAATGGTTATACCGTACTCTTGGTACTGATTATATAAGACTGTTTTTTAAACTAGATTCAAATAAATATAGACCATTCATTTGCGTTGATTTCGAGGCTTAAATTGTTTTTTTTATCTCTTCTAGAAGGTAAAACATTTTGAATAATTATTAATAGCTAAATAATTTAATTTAAAAAGTTATTAATAAGTTTTGATAGGTGACGGTAATCAGACACATGTTTTCTTATATAATCAACGGTTGAGATCGAATTCATGTTTTACCTCCTCTTAATAAGTGAAAGGTCTCTTATATAAACCCAACGGACGGAATTACACGCACGCCACGAGCAAAAGGGCAGAAGTATATGCTACTGCATGATATGCGTACGTTGGTTTGGCATGGCAGCATAGATAGAGTTCAGTGACCAGGTCTTGCTGATGCACGCATGCTATCCCGCCTGAGTGCATGCTCCTCCTGCTCCTGCGCTCCACCGTCGGGATCGAGCACAGCGCAGCGTCCTACCAGCAGCGTGAGCGTGGTCAAGGTTCCACTGAACCCATACGATCGACTTGCCAGTAGTAAGAGATCAGGTCCATACGCAAGAGAGAACGCGTAGCCGGTAGTCGGTGAAACCATCGTACGCTCATGAGCTGGACATGCACATGCTTGGTCACTGTTACTACCTCCGTTCCTAGATTTTTATCACTTTTAAATTTTAAATTTTATTTTTATTCATATTATTTAAAAAATTAATAAAAATATTATTTATTTTTGCGATTAGTTTTATCATAAGAAAATTTTTAACATGACTAATTTATTTTCAAATTTATAAATTTTTTTAATAAAACGAATGATCAAACATAGTGTTAAAAATTTAAAGTATCAATAATTTAAGAACAGAAGTAATATAAAAACAAGCTGTCGGTGTAGGAGTAATTTTTTTTTTACAGTGCCGATCCAATAGAAAAGCCAACACTATTGGTATTATGACACAACACTATTGTGTATAAACAGTGTCGACAATTGACGTCAGCCAAGCAAGCCACGTTGATTGTTGTCAACTAACAATAGTGTCATTCATCACCGACGTTATATATTAGAAATTGACACTGATATCAACCACAGCATCGTTGGATAATAATAATAACATCATCACTGACCAACACTAAGGAGAACACATCATTGTCGATTACTAGCACCGACCGACACTGATTAAGAATACATCAGTGCCGGCAATGGATGCCGTCACCTACAATTGAAACTAATATTGAGTAGCAGTATCAGTTGCGCATGCGTAAAGACCAAGGATGCGGAGGAGGTTGAATCGGTATCGGTGTCCTACCCGCCGGGTCTCCCTCCCCGGCTGTCTCTTGCTCATGTGTAACACACTAGCCCGTTAAAGGTTAGTTATGCTTGGGTTTTAATGATTCAAAAGTGAAGTGAAGTAGTGGAATTAATCTCACTTTGGTTAGTTTGGAGAGCGAGGACTGCTATAGAACGCTAGTTTTTCTAACCATAACATCTCCGATTTAACTATTTTACACGAAGTTTACACAAAGTTAAGATGAAAACGTGTGCCCTAACGTGGGGTTGTGCAGTAAGTGAACTTAAGAGCTGATGTTACAGCACCAGCTTGCCGTGCGCATCCCTGGGTGTCCACTGCATTTCCACAGTCACAGCAGGTCCGACACGTCTGTCACACTCATCGGGTTGAAGCACGCCGCACTGTAAGTACCTCTTCGGAGCGGGGAGGTGGAGGCAGCGGCGGGAGGCCACCTTCGCGGAGCAACAACTTAAGCGCAGCTGAGGGCAGCGCGGGGCTGAGGAGCACGTCCCGGTTCGGGGAGGCGGGAGACGAAGAACGCGCCCGAGCGTATGACGTGCCCACTGCCCAGGCTGCCCGGCGCCGGCGCGTCATGCTTGGCGAGGACGCTGAAGTATGCTTTCTGTTCGCCTCAGCCTGAGGGTTATATTTTGGTAACGTTACCAAGATTCTGGGACAAGCGGCTGTTTCCTTCAGCCATGCCATCCACGTCCATGGACAGGCATCGGCAAACATTCACTAATGTAGCTTATTTTTTTTTCTTTTTCTGAACATACGGGAAATTTGATCCTTTGCCTATTGGCATCTCAGCATCTGAATATGAGCAATGCACACGTACTATGCCGTTCAGTCGTTTACCACTTGGATCTGATCACTAGCAGAGAGAAAAGTAATTTATTCATGTTTCGAATTCATGTTCAGTTGAAGAGATGTCAACTGTCACTAAAACAGCCAAACTCGGAAGGCATAGAACAGGGCTAGATCCATTCATTGGGAACATATACAGATACTAGAACAAGCAGAAGAGTATCAGGTATGAGAACTAGCTTACATTCCACTGCAACTGGAAGTTAATTGTCGATCAATACCTTCCCAGACAAAAAAGCAGCAGCAGCAGGAGCAGAGGTTCAAATCACTTGCTACTGAGCTACGCCTGGTGGTACACAACTAACCAGAAAGCTATTCGAAACTACGATATGTTCCGTTCAGCTCATATGCCATCCATTTAGTTGTAAGTAGAGATACACAATAACTGGCTAGCTAAGAAAGCACAAAAAGTGACTCATGCTGCTTCTGTACAGGGAAAATTTAGCTACTGACAATAGCAGGGTCTGTTGAGGCATGTCGACCAATTCACAGCCCTTCAGTCCCTCTCAGGAGCACCTCCTATGTCTTTTCTAGCGCTCAGGTTTCCAGTATATGTCCAAACCTTCTCTAGCTCACCAGGAAAGAGCTTTTCAACTTTAGTTTCTTGTTTTCCTAGATTGCTTTTGTTTAATGGGGGCTGTAACCTTCCAGGACTGCCATTGACAGGAGTTGAGGAGCAGAAGGTGGGTGTTGCAAATGGAGAGGCATAAGGTGTGTTCTGAATTGAGAATGGGCTTGGTGAGATTCTTTTCTGAACTGGTACACCGATGCCACGATTGAAGATTGAAACAGATTCAGCAGCTGCAGCCTTCTTTGTTGCATCATCTACATAAATCACATCATCAATTCTTGCAATTATGTTAAATGACAAGCTCTCCAGAACCCTTGAGTAGCTTTCAAGTATTGATTGCCCAACATCCTGTAAAAGATATATTGGAAACAAGGAGGATATTAATTAATGGAGTTGATGAAAAACTTTCTAAGAACACAAGCACTAGTATGTTTCTGGTCAGTAATTCAGTACCAATGGTATTTGCATCAAGTGACTATTTTACCTTGTTATACTGGATCTTGTTCATGTCAAGGGAAG
Source organism: Zoysia japonica (assembly GCA_001602275.1). NCBI lineage: Eukaryota > Viridiplantae > Streptophyta > Magnoliopsida > Poales > Poaceae > Zoysia > Zoysia japonica. The sequence continues at coordinate 41,756 of BCLF01000050.1, read as the reverse complement.
TTTGTGGTAGACCAGGGTATCGCAATCTTAAGCTCTGCAATAGGCCATCAGCTCTTTCAGACAAATTGTGACTTTTGTCTTTATCTCCAACAAGACCCTTCACTTTTCCACCCCAAGTTTTCTTCGATTTTGCTTGAGGTGTCAACTTCTTTTGGCCTTTAAGTCTCCAGACATGTATGGCAGCCTCTATTCTGTTTGCTACTTCCAATGTGTGGTGCTCAGATGACAGGTCCAAGCAATCGAGGAGGCATTCTGGTGAGAATTGTTCAGCTGTTATGTACCGATAAATTATCTCACCCAAGCAAGACTTACCACTCTGCAAAAAAAAGGAACATTACTGCTGTAGGTTAAAAGTTGAAACTAATGGAAGTATCCATGGTCTACAACTGGAAACAAAGGCCAATTTGGGCAAGAAAACATGCACAGAAAATGCATGATAGGAGCATCAGTAATCATTCAAAAAAAAAAAACCATGTCCAGAAGTCTATAGAAAACAGATAGGTTCAATAAAGTGATCCCTATTCAGTTGGAAACTCCACTATGCTGTCCTGGTATACCTTGAAGCACACAAAGAGCCTAGAAATTTGACATAAACTCCAGGGTAAAAAGAATAAAAATAAATTTGTTACTCCCTCCATTCACTTTTACTTGTTACTTGTCATTCTAGGATTTAAAATTTGTTCCTAAATTTTTTTCATCCTAACTTCCCAATACACATTTCCCTCTTCATAATACACTCTTCTCTCTTAATACATCTCTATCTCTATCCTCCTTGTTTCCTATACACCATACATTTTTCACTTCTTAATTCCTGTGCCCCCAGAGTTAGAATGGCAAGTGAACGGAGGTAGTAAAGAACTTATTCCATTTACATGTCTGATCAAGATATTCCAGGACGACCCATGATTCTACACATGATGGGTGCCAAGTTATAGTTATGAAATAAGACCTGGGATGATATATGCATTGGCAATACTATGTATCAAACAATCTTATACTCATTAATAGTTGAGTTCTTCACCTGCTAAGGCTAGAAGTTGTTGAAGTGATTTTTAGCAGTTATAACATGACATTGTTTTGGTCTCAAAACAAAAAATAAATGACATTAGTTTCATAGCAATACTAAAGGGAGGTGCTACGGCATTGAATTGGAAACAAGGTGGTTTTTAAGTGACAATAGCAAGAGGGACAAAAAAAAATACGCAGCTCTCCTCTGTTTTCTAAAAATAATTAAAAAAAAAGTGAAAATAGCAAGAGCCAAGAGGGACAAGACTTGGTCATGCAAACGGACAACAATGCCATAACTGACTCCCAGCACTTACAGTCGACACATTGTACTAACACATATTAACTGAGATCTAAATTTCCAAGCACCTATGAAAGGAAGTGGTCCCTTCAAGGCTATTTTCGGCAATTGACCTCTTATTTCACCCAGCAAGTGAATCTCTGTTTCTAAAAAGAGGTAATCATTTTGTAAATGTTTGTTTACCTTTGGCAATGTCTCCAGGTACACTTCCGGGATCTCCATCTCAGCGAGCACATCACTGTTAATCGCCATGGCTGCCTTCAGTATCTGGTTCGCACAATCCCTGCTCTGTTGCAGCTTCCTCCTTCCCTCTTCAGACAGCCCCTTTGGAGGCACTCGCGGGAACGGCAGCCACCACTTCTCCTCCTGCCGCACCGACGGCCGGCTGCAGGACGAGGACGAGAACGGCCCCCCACTGTCCTCGACACTAATTCCCCTATCCACGTACCAAAACTCCGTCTCCTTGAACCCGTCAATCATGGCGAGGAGCATGGCGTCGAGCTTCTTGAGAGCCGGGAGGTTCATGTACAGGTCGCTGCGCTGGCGCGGCACCATGACCTCGAACTGGCCGCCGCCTTCGGGGAGCTCCTGGATGGAGGGGGTGAGCTCGACGATGGAATCGGCCACGGAGAGCAGCCACTCCGTCTCCCGCGTCCACATGGCCTTCCTGGGCGGCGCGAGCGGCTCCAGCCTCCACAGCTCGCCGAACACGGTGGCTGCGCGCATCGGGGAGAAAGAAAGGCAAACCGTGTGAAATCGAGGGAATGCAGGTCAACAAGAAGCGCGGCGGCGGGCGCAGTCGTACCGGAGAGGTTTGTGATGGCGTTGGAGATGGCGAGCGCGGTGCAGACGCCCTTGCCGCTGCCGGACATGTCCTCGCCGAGCAGGAGCTTGGCGAATCGCTCCTTCATCATGTCGATCTCTGGCAAACACATATACACAGACACGAAGAAACGCAGAGAACTTCCCGTGAGAGGAAAGAACCAAGAAAAGGAAAGATTACGAAGTGGGGACTGGAGTGAGATCTAAGCAAAGAGTGGGAACGGGGGGCGCACCAGAGAGGTCGGCGGCGGGCTTGGAGAGGTAGAAGGCGGCGGCGGCGGCGGAGGCCGGGGTCGGAAGCGACGAGGAGGAGGACGCGAGGCGGGAGACGGTCGCGGAGGACGAGGACGCGAAGCGCCGGGTGGAGGCCGTGGGCGCGGAGCAGTCGCTGGATGTCTCGGACTCGCTGACGTCGGCGCTGGGGCTGTAGCTCCCGTCACAGCGCTCCGAGGCTGCGTCGTCCTCCGACGCGCTCGCCATTGCGGCCGTGGCGGACGGGCTGGCTGGCTAGGCGAGGTGGCGGTGGAGAGGGAATCGCATCCGCATCCCGGGGGCGAGGGGGAGGGAGAAGGGGAAAGCGTGGGGGAGCAAGGCGTAGCAGAGTGCAGAGAGCAACAAGAAGACAGCGCGCGCTGCACACTTGACACTCCTCCGTACTAATTCCTCTCTTGTCTTTTTTTTTTCTTGGTGGATTAGCCGTGGCGTGACGTGTTTATGTTCGTAACCATCGCACTGTGCGTTAACAACTTAAGCAAGTTGTTGCAGCATTTGGTGAAGCGTGGAGACAACATAAAACAGGGAAAAAAAGATATTAGCAGTATCAAATTGCAAGTGCCCCGGCTGGAGAAAAATCTGCAAAGCCATATTGTGCACTCTCTCAAAGCTCGAATCTGCAAATTTGCAGCGCCTTCACGATCAGAGCAAGACAGCAACACATCCAAAAACGAGTAGTAGTACTAGCGAACATGGCCGTGTGTGGGCGGCCGCGTGAAACCAAGCGGAAAATCTGGGAGAGCGAAATGATGGTTTGGTTTGGTGGCTTGGAGCAAACCCCGTTTCCAACATACGAACACGGGGTCGTCAGAAACTGCCGAGGGCGCCGTGCGCTGGGCCTCGACCGTTTTTCGCGTCCTTGAGGCTACGGTGGGGCCCGCTCCACGCCGTGATACGAGTACTTGTACGTTGGCTGGTGGGACCGCGGTTCCGAGGAGATGCGGGCCCGCGTGCCGGCTTCATTGATGATTGGTTGGTGTTCGTAGGGGGACGGGAGCTTGACCAGATGACCAAGAAGAATTGTTCCTCTTCTTTAATTGCTTAGACAGGGTTTATTCTAATCGAATTATATTATACTATTGTTTATATACGTACAATAGAATATTTTTTATATCATTTATTTTTTATGGAATAATTACTTTTTCATTAATTTTTTCTAACTTATACTTTGTAACTGTAGTGCAGTACACTGTATAAACCCGAGCCACTTAAACCGTGTCAACAGTCCCTTAAAGTGTGATTGGAACCATGTTTGCCGCATGCAGTTGTGGGAGTGATTGGTTGTCTTCTGCATGCTTGGACAGGCTTCGTGCATGCAGTTGAGATTGATTGGTTCCATGCAGCGTTTATTTTCTTTCACAGCTCTGCATGCAAATGATGGACTCAGCCAAGCTCCAGCGGAACGAAACTGATTTCCGTCTCTACCGGGCCTGGCTCGCGTGCTGCTGGTCAGCCGCAACCTGGCTGCTTAGGACCGAGCCAGGTGGAGTTCAGAATGCGACCAGTCGCGCCCTTAGTCTAAACCATTTGCATTCTTGTTGAATTCCGTCCCTTCTTTTGCTCGGACAGTAGTCGGACTATGGGACTGTGCCTCTTCGGATGCTCCTCAGTCCTCACTTTCAGAGGTACTCTACTCCTAGTAGCGGCGAAGTTTTAAGAATCGGTGTCAAAGAAAAACCTCCCTCTTTAAATTGGTGATACGTGGTGCAGAACGGCGAGAGGACACGAATCCAGCGAAGCTAGCGGCAATCATCGCGGCTGCAGCGAGCTGAGAGTCCGGAGTACGCACCACAATCCATGCTTTTGGGATCGACGCAGCCAAACACGCTCTTTTTACCGACCAACGGGCCTGCACTCAGATAATCAGTTGCAAAACGGAACATTGCTGCTACTGATTATCTGAGTGCTAATGATTACTTGCTTTATTTTTAAATTAATATCATCATTGATTTTTTAATTAATTTTGATCATTTATTTTATTAAAAAAATTTGCTCGAATATGTAAAATTTTAAATTATGATTCAAATAACTCTAATAACAAATCAAATTATATCAAAATATACGAAATTTATCAAAAAAATTAATAAGATGAACGATTAAAGTTGAATTTAAAAATCAACGACAACATCAATTAAAGAATAGAGGAAAATACTCGTTAGGCAGCGTCGCGTCGCGTTTTTAGATGTGGTTGGCAAAGCATATTTCAATCGGCTTTTACCGCTGTTTAGATACAGTAAAAACACTGTTTATACGCTGTGGCTACCGTGGCTACTGTGTCATAAGCCGAAGCCACCCCAAAGAGGCCCTTAGAACCATGATTACTCTCCCCCACTGCAGGACCAAAAAGCAGCGATCGGGCCATTTATCGGAGGATAAGATGAAGCAAAGAGAGCGCGGAAGCGCCGCGCGCAATGATGCTTCCCGCTTAAACTAAGCGACGGCGCCCGGCCAGCTCGCCGTGGCCTGTGGGCCAACTGGGCATGGCAATGGCATGGGGCCGATCGAGCACCCGCGCTCGCCCGGGCCAGCACGCATCATTGCGAGAGCCGAGCGCGACGCGGGCGCAAACGCCCTCCTCGGCGTTGCGCTCCGTTTTTCAATCGAGCTCTGATGGTCACGTGCACTAGCTACATTATTGCCCGATGGTCCGTCCACAGGAGATTAGATTTAGATTTAGGATCAGATGCCGCTGAACGTTGATCGGTTTATTTAGTCTAGCATATACAGTAGACATGGCGTCTCTAGGCAAGTCTCACCTTGGATTTTGGATTGGATCGCGTCCTTCCAAACCGAGCCAGCTAGGCGCGCACGGGATAGAAGGAGAAGAAGAATCAGAAGAAGAGAGCGCTGGAAGATGCGGGAGATCTCTCTGCGGCCCTCCGACCGGTTGGAACCCTCCTCATCTCCCGCACTAACTACGCTTTGTATAGGCATGGCTACATGCGCAACAACTACCTTGCCATTCCTCCCATCTCGCTCGATCGCCCGGGTGGTCTGGCGGCCATGGATCCGAATTCTCTGCTGTAACGCAGACGAACACTGTTCATGTATCTAAATGTTGATAGTGTTCATCAAAAAACACCGTAGCATCGAAGCTGGATTGTTCATTTCCGATTCAATAACTGTAAATAGGTCCAAATTACCTGCTACGGTATTTGTCTGCATTTTGATCTCTAATGGAGAGGACTTGGATCGGGCGGCCATAGTTAGCGGATCCAAATCGTTTGTAGTTACGGCAGACGGCAGCTGTGATGCGAGAGGAACAGTAATTTTTTTTCTACATCTACAGTGAAATTTGGTACTACTCATGCACAAGTTATTCTTCATTGCGTTACTGTAACAGTTGATCTGAATCGTTATTTTTTATCGAACAGTTGAGATTTGAGCTAATTTTGAAAACAGTGGTTTTTTCTGCATTTCGACTCCTACCGGAGATGACTTCGATCAAATAGTTGGCATGAATGAACACGGCGAACTGGTGAAATGCCCGCATGAAGACGACGGCGGCTACCTACCTCTACCTGCCGCTGTGCCGCTGTTTGTCTGTCCCCCAAAAGCGACGGAGCACGCCGTCGCCCCATGGCCCGCCCACGCAGGCGCGCCGGAACAGTACGCGCTGCCTCCACAACTACCTGCCTAGCTAGCCAGAGCTACAGCGGTAGCTATCCGTAAACCTTGGCTTCACCAGCTTCTAGTAGCAGCGACGGTTTAACGTAGGAGTACTCTAGTAGTATTGCTGGTGGAAGGATTCAGCATCCCACACACCACTCCATCTTTTCGGTGCATTGTACTATACCCACGATGTGCTGCGGGCTGATCCGGTTAAAACCGCTGGTGGGACCACAAATTGGAGATGCTAGCGCCGCCTGTCAGTCTGCGTCATCAAACTACCACGTTTAGTATAGTCGTTATAGATCTATCCGAACAGTGATTGAGCTTTTATACCTTGGGCTCAATGGCTCGAGGCGAACCAAACCAGTGCACATCTATTTTCAGGTCCTTTATCAGCATCGTCCAATTCACAGAGCCAAACCGATGAAGGCCAAACGCAAGCCCTGTCTCGTCTCTGCCACCACATGCAGAGTTACCTGCCGAGATAGCCGACGGAAGCTTTATCTTCTGGGCCCCGTGCTGCTTACGCTGGAGCGAACCAATTTTCTCCTGTGCATGTCAGATTCTTTCTCCATATTCCCTTCGTAGGAGTAGTATTTTTTTTTGTCAGTCCTCCTTTGCAGGGGCATATGATCACGTATTCCCTTGAGCCGTTGCAGCGGTATGATTACGTATTACAAAGACCCCAAGCATCGTTGAGCGAACCAACACCCTGGTGGCAGAGCGCTTGTTTCGTCTACGAAATGACAAATTCAACTTGCAAAAATTACCAAGAACAGTACCGAATCTGCTGGTGATTGGTCACGGGTGGACTATACACTTTGGCCACTTAGTCCATTAAACATTTTCTGTGCAGAGTTAACAATATAAAACCGTGATTTTTGTTGCCAAAAAAAAAAAAAACAACTAAACGATGTATTATGTGCAGATCCGTACAGAGTACTTGCTGTGATTATCATTACAGTGGCAACCCACCCCTTGCAGTAGCCCTCCATTTGCCTCAAAGCTAAAGCATTCGGCAGGCACCAATCAACTGTCACGAATATAGTACAGCACTTACAATGATGAGGGGATGTGTTTGAGCATCACATATCCAGAAAGCACGGCACGGTTTCGCTCTTTGACCTTCGTTTGGTAGTGCACCCTGCAAAAGCCAATCATTTCGTGGGTTTGTGAGTTACTGCACGAAAAGGAAAAGAAAACAGGCTAGCAGCTTCAGAAAAAAAAAATAGTAACACATATATTACTTCTGGCCATCAAGCCACATTTCAGTGGCTAACGTTTCTCCAGGGTAGACGTGCAGAAGGAATCGGCCGAAGATGCTTTTCACTGCTGCTGGCTCCCCGTTGCAGAAAGATTTGATGACAGCGCGAGTTGCAAATCCAAGTGTACAGAGACCGTGCAGGATTGGCCGTGTAAACCTGCATGCAAAGGTCCTCATCAGACTAAATCTTCACAAAAGAACCAAAGTTTCATGCATGGAAAGCTGAGTCCAGATAAAGAGTGATCTTGCAGTTCTTTTATTAGATCATGCGAATGCAGAAGATAAAGCTTCCACTGGCATCCCGCCAGAGAATATACACAGTACAGAGAAATTTCAAACGTAAAGTTCAAGCCATCAATATGTCATTTAGGACCTAAACTGCTTTCCAGAATCCAGAACATTGTTAGAGTGCCTGAATAATACTTGCATAATTATCGAAATTCTCAATAAACTACTACGCTAATGTAAGAGGTAAGCATGACATTGTTAAACCTGAGCAGATATTATCCTCATCTTCCCTCTTGTGAAACAAAATGAGGTGGCTCCTCTTAGTTCACTACCACACATAGCGCTTATTATTAATACAATATCTAATCCAGATACCTTCTAGTATAAAAAAGGGGCAGCCTGGTGCTAGCCCCCACTAGTGCAGGGTTCAGGAAAGGGTCTGACCACTTGAGTCTTTAGTATGCAGCCTTTCCCTGCATTTCTGTAAGAGGCTGTTTCCAGGATTCAAACCCCTGACCTCAAGGCAACAGCATTACCGCTGCACCAGGGCACCCCTTCAACCGCAAGATACCTTCTAGTATAAAAATAGAAAATAGGATTGAGCCAGATTGCCATACCCAGCAACCTCTGCAATCATAGGGTCAGAATGCAAAGGGTTATAATCCCCACTGAGCCTGTATAATAGTGCCTGCAAAAGAATGAAAAAAGAATCAGGACTTGCAAACTACAAGAAACTTGTTTCAGAAATCAAATATGTTTTTCCTAGCAAAAAAAGTGATGTGAGAACATGCCTGAGACTTCTTTGTTTGGTCTTCATACACTGCAGAAGGTGTGGTCTTTGGAATAGAAATGCGAGAAACTTGGTTAGCAGGATAACTGGCATATGAATATGGGTGAGAAGGGTCTGAAAAGCCTCCAGCACCACGTAAGTAGATAGTACTCCTGTAATCATAAAGTACATATGACTCATTTTAGTCTGTGATGTGATAAGGTATAAGGAGATTGAGATCATATGGGCATCTCACTTACCTGTTCATGCATAAAACTTCACCAGAATCTTGGAGACTGGTTGTAGTTTCAATCTCCAGAACAGTTGCTTTCCCTGCGCAGAAAAACAGTGCCTCAGTGAAACCAATGCTCCCTCAGATTATTTATACCTCAATGAAATACTGAAATAGTTCAAGAGGTTCAGGATGACGACGTCTAAAATGATTTCAAGTGGTTACTAGAAGTCTAGAACTATTATAGCTGACTAAACACACCTGCACAAGCAGAAGGGGAATACTGAGAGACAACACAAATAAATGCATTGGGTGACACATTATTCCCCAGAATGCTCCATTCCAACAGCAATGCATTTCACAACTATAATTCTGTGATCAAGCTTCACAGTTATTTTATGGAAATGGTTTGTGGAATTGTGATTTGGTTTCAACCGAATTAGCCCAGTGCCTTTATCTGAAAGATACGACTATGGTTGGTCAACACCATTTTATTTTTTTGAAATATATACAGCAAGAAAGCCCTGCCGTGATAGGATATGTTATACAACAAATTTAGAAGATCCTTTGTGACAAATTTACCCTCAGTGATCATACATATGCACCATTCAATGTGGGGGTGGGTTGTTCCAAGTACCTTTATCATGCAGTCCAGCTACCTTAGTCTTGTTTACAACCTGAAGAAATAAAATGACATGAGATTGTTTATGTGAGCTGATGCCAAAGATGGTGCGTCCTGAAGATGTTTATAGCATAAACTTTTAAGCAATCTTCTCCATGTGCTAGTATGAACCCTACTATTTCTTTTTGTAGTACCAATGATTTTCCATACTGATCAGCAATTACAGGAAGATGATTCATTTCTATTTTTATTTTAGAGCAAAAGCTTCAAAGCAACTTGGCTGTTATAACTGTGAAGCACATGCAACCAAATATTAACTAAAAGAGCTCAAAATTTAACAACAGAATACTCCAATTTGTTTAATCCCCATCTGATGGAACAATTCTTCCCACATCTGGACCAGAATCCTGATAAATGGTAAGCCAATATTCCAATTCCTATGCAATGTGTAATCTCTAGGAACAAAGAACTTAGGCCCTCTTTGTTTGAGCTAGAGCTTTTGAGCTTTTAGAAAAGCTGGTTGGTAGCTAATTGAAAAGGTGGATGATGAAATTTGGATATTGCCTTTTGTAATATATTTTTAGCTTCTATGTGCACCAAAAGCAAGAAAAGAAGTCATCAGTGAGTTTTTTTAGCTTTTAGTTCATTTCTCCAAAAGCGAGCTTTTCAGCATTCCAAAAGCGCGCTTTTCAAAACCTTGTTTGTTTCAGCTTCTCGGTTTTAGCTGAAACGCTGAAAACAAAGGGGCCCTCGACCGACAGGGAGTAAAACCACCCCCACAGTATTGCACTAAGAACAAGAACTTCTTACGCAGGTCAAGAAAAACCCCAAACCCCTGCTCCACCCTTACCGAGTGGCACCGTAGCCCGTGTGAGTGACCAAATGACCCTGGCCGAGCCTTAGACCTATACATTGGTGTGGGACAGACGAGGGAGTCAAACCCTAGACCTGAGAGGTGCTACTGAGGTACCCTAACCGCTATGTTAAAGGCCCTTTCGCTCAAGGAAAAATGATCTTAAAACCAAATATTTGAAAGAAGAACGATAAGGATACTTACATTGGCACAAGAAGGAAGTGGCTTGTAGATCTCTATGTATTGTTGGCCATGCAATAGTAGGGCAGGATCAAAACTGGAGAACAAAAGAATAATGGAAGCCATGAAAATGGCACCAAGACATAGAATAATCACATAGAGAAGTTAAAAGTTAAAAATAAAAGGCTATTGCTTTATTCAAGTCTTACTTAAGGCCAGGCACATCGAAAAATCCTACCCCATTGCTTCCTTTGTAAGGAAACGAAGAAACAAAAGTAGGAAGAACCTACAGTTTAATAAAAAGAAGGTATTAAAATTGTACCATGATTCAGCATCAGCATAGTGATTCAGTTTCAACCTTACAAATACTAGCACAGAATTTATGAATGGCATGTGAAAAAAAATGGAATATGAAAGTATATTTTTCACTCCTTTGTTTCCATCTGAAAGCGACATGATCTCCTTGCATGGCTCCAGATAATTCACATCAAAAGCTACCCCATAAGTGTATTCCATTTGGGCTGGTGATCATATGACCAGGCTAAAGCTAAGTTCCAGAAGTGCTAGGATAGGAATAAAGGCCGTTTTAAAGGAGCATCACACTAGGTACTATCACCTCGACGTTCTCATTCAAACCAATCAGGAAACTCAGTATTTGAACCCACTTGGCTTGATTAGCTTGACAAGGTGGGTTCATTCACACAGCATTCTTTGTTTACAATAAGCTGGAAGGATACAGTTTCATCCCCCTATGCTAGATTGTGCGGCTGGTGAGCACTGAACAATGAATACATAAATCATTGTACACCTAAAACTTTAGTGAAACCAAAGGTCAAGATAAGCCACTGAAGGACTTTGCAGGATTAACCTAAAGGTGGAGACAGTTAAGCCGTGGAACAAAATCCAGTCTAAAGCTACTAATAAGACAAGATATCGGCACATCTTTTTTTTAAAAAAAAATTGACATAATATCGCATCTCATCACAGTGTAGTCTGAATGTGAAGCATACAACGTTCAAAAGGCAATCAACCATCTCTAACTCAATTTCTTAAATTCCTCCTATTGTTGTCAGTAAAAGCACCGAAATCAAACAACAATAGCCTCAAATCAATTCCAACAACACATCGGCCAAGACAGAAGCCCGGCGACAGCCAATTGGCACCAAAACGGGAGGGGATTAACCGAGGGAGATGAACCTTAATGTGGGTTTGCCCATCCCTATGGTACACGAAGTGGAGTTCCTTGTCGTCGACGGCGTCCGCGCCGCAGGCCCCGACTCCGAGCGCGTACAGCGCCACATCCCTACGTCAAGCAAACACACAAACTGATGGCGTCAATCGGGAGGCGGAGGCTGTGGGGACAAGATGTTCCGTCGAGCATGCGGGGGAACGGGACCACACCTCTCGTCGTACGAGAAGGAAACCTGCTCGGCAGAGGGGGGAAGGAAGGGAACGTGAGACCGCAAAGATTGGAGAGGAAGCGAGCGCGGAAAGAGACGGAGGGAGGGGCACAGGGCTGTTACCTCGGGGAACTTGTGGCCCAGCACGACCGTGGGATCCACAGCTGCAGCGGGTTTGGAGGTCGTCGCCATGGTTGGTTTCCGCTGCGCCTCGTCGGCCGCGGCGATGCCTACTTGGAGAAGAAGAGAGGAAGAGCCGTGATGCGGTAAGGGAGATGAAACCGCGAAGGGAAAGAGTCGTCGACGCTGAGGGAAGACGGAGGCAGCCGCCTGCCTATCGGATACGTGTCGCTTGGTTTTTGTCACTGACAAGCGGGTCACACGGGCTAACTGGGATTCCAGATTCCCGGTCAGAACTCAGAAGACTCAGAACTCAGATGAATGACAGGATTTAAACTAGTTATGCACTTCCTGACAGCTCATAGCCAAGATTTTAGAAATTGAGTTTGGACCAGTTTTTGATTTGACTAAAAATCAATGAGATAGTCGAATTTGTTACTGTAATAGATTCGAAAATGAAACTCAACTCCATACCAGACTGGTTAGACCGAAAATCGATCGGTTTGCCCGTACCCGTAACAATGAAATTGACTTTGAACTAAGAACACCCACGTATTTTCATAGTCACAGTTTTTTAAAATTGTCCATCTTTTAATATAATGATAACTTTTTTTTTTTGCAATGAATAATATCAGTGATAGCTCACATAGGGATTCAAATAATCCTATTTGAATCCCGCATTTGATGCGTCCATTCTTCATTGCACATTCCAGGAAATGCTTCTCTTGAATGCTTCCTTAAACCCCCCCTTCACTTGGGAGCTTCCAACACTCCCTGTTAGATGTGTACAGTGTACTTCTTCCGACTTCCGAGATGAGTTAAAAGGTTGCTCTACCGCCATTGTTGAAAATCAAATGGAGTGTGGATACTCTCTGAATTCTTTATTCATGGTTAGCTAAAACTAGCGTCGAAGAAATTTAAGAATAGATAAAGTACCGCGTTTTTTATTTGACTTATACAATGAAAGCGCAGCTTTATTTTCCTTTTTCTTCGGATGGGACGGCACAACGGTACCGTGCAATCAAATAATACTCCGTTCATTCTAAAATAAGTGACATTTTAAATTTTTAAACATCTATCTTTGACTATTTATGTTATTTAAAAAAATTAAAAAAATTATTTATTTTATTATGACATAATTCATTATTATAAATATTTTAAGCATGACTTTTTTTTTGTATTTTTGCAAAAAAATTTAAGTAAAATGAATGATAAGCTGATTTTTAAAAGTAAAACATCATTTACTTTGAGACGAAAGGCATACATCCTTTCGCATCGATCAAAGTTCAAACACTCATGTTCAGGAGCCCACGGTAAGGAACTGCTTTCATAAATCAAAGACGGCGTCCAAACGGCATCGAACCCGCATTGGCAAAGAAAACATGCGAGTGCCTAGAAATTTATTATCGGCTCCAGACCAGATGCCATTTTGTCAACTCCTCCCCAACCCCCATCGACAGAGAAATCGAACTGGCTCCGATCCAGTGTCTGTTTCATGTGGGTAAATGTGTCTTGTCTGGTGGATGAGCTTGGCAAGTTGATATCATGTGGCAGATTCATGAAAAATATGGATCAACATTACTTCCTCTTCCCCAACCACCTGTGGACACTGAAAAGTGATATGTAACGAAAATTGCTATCACATGCCTACAATTCGATTCTCTTACAAACCTCAAGAACAAGACCAGGCACAACATTTTAGCGAGGAAGCATCTGCTTTCGAAACATCAAAGAATAAATTATTCATGACTTCTTGACATCGGAACAAAATGCAGGATGTTTACAAATGCATATAGCAGTAACCATGCCGCATGGAATTGCATACAGGGGTTGATAACATTACAAATTTACACTTGCATAATGATTTTTTCCCTAAAACCCCCGAACCAGAGTTGGTAACTTGGTACCCTATCGCCAGATGCTTATGATGCAATTCACTTTATAGCGACGACGGGATGTGTCTGAGCAAAACGTATCCACAAAGCACCGTGCGACCGCAATCCTTCACCTTAGTTTTGTAGTTCACCCTTCGACAGAAAAGATATAGTGAATCAACAAAGAATGAGGCAGGTGGAACATAGTACAAAGTAACTCAGGCATAAACAAGTGGCATTACCTATGCCCTTCAGGCCACATTTCAGTAACAAGTGTTTCTCCTGGGTAAACATGGTAAAGAAATCGGCAGGATATGCTTTTCAAGACTTTTGGTTCCATGTTGCAGAGTGACCTCATGACAGCTCGAACCGCGAATCCAAGTGTACACAGCCCCGGCAGTACCGGGTGGGAAAACCTTCAGTTTTTACTTTTCAAGTCAGAAGAAAACAATTCTGCAGGAAAGGTGGAATATATGTACAATTCATTGTACTTCAGCTTAAGACAGGGGATGATTGTCAAGATACATAATTGGACTGTACTTGGGCTGTTTATTAAGACAAGGTCGGCCGATCACTAGGCCAAATACTTGCTGGATGTGTGCGTAGGTGGAGTACAAGAGCAGTGAAGCAAGTGCTGAACATATAGGAAAAATAACCCTCCTGTTTTTCATCCCTTCCCTATGGGCCATCTTCTTTCTGCGCGGGGTTCGCCTGACAAGCGTCACCGTGGCTGCCGTGTGGGGTGCACTCCCTCGCGGTCCACGCGGCAGCGACCTCCTGCCCTCTGACGCTCGTTAGACGATCCGCTTCCCTTCTTTCTCTTGTTTCCGCTATCTCCTGATGTACTGTTGGTCTAATTCTCTTCAACCTTGTGCTTTGCTGCCTTCCCCAACTCTTATCTCTGATTTTATCAGATTTTACCATTTGTTCTTGGGTTTTCTAATTACCGGTGGTTGAGTGATTGGAGTTACTAACAATGATAACGAGTCGCCAATAATTGTTAGAAATGTAAATTTAAGACATCATCATAGTGTCCGCAACACCGTAGTGTGTAGCATGCCTATCTAGTACTACATCATATCGGCTACCAACTTAACAACATGAGCCACGGGAGGATCTGCTGTATACTGCACGTGTAGTTAGCACGTGAACAGGACATATTGTTATTGTCAAACAGCAAGCGGCCAAGCGCTGGAATTAGATAAGGAAGTTAAAGACAAGTTGATTAGATTTCCAGTTTCTATCTAGCAGATTCATATTCTAAGGCAATATAGGCCCGTGGATCACAAGTTACTGTACAAAAATAAGTTAGTTTCAAGTATTTGGAAAATAAAAATGAATATGTAAGGCAACATAGTGTAGATGCCCTTGGATTGCAAGTAGTTGAATATTGAACTAAGACCATAGCTTAGTGATTGTATAATAATACTTCATCCATCCCAACTTACTAGGTGTTTTGGATCTAGGCACCAGAATTGAGGAGGGGTGGAAAAGATTAGATGCGCGGAAATGAGGAGAGATGGAGATATAGATGTACTGACAAGAGAGAAAGCTATACTGAGAAGAGAGAACGACAAGTAATTTGGAAAAATTGGAGGAAGTTAGAATGACAGATAACATGAGACAAAGGGAGTAAGTTTGTTTTGTTATAGATAGGTTTCTGTTATTAGAGATAGGTAACCCATCGTATAAGAGGCTTCGTACATACTGTTCCACCACTTGTACTCTATTTATATGGGCCTATTGGACTCCAAGGAATACAATTAGTTTCCCTAACACATTTCAAGCAATTGCAAAACTGAAAAGAATAAGAATTGAAAGCTTGTTACTAAGAAGCATACCCTGCAGCCAGCGCAGCGATAGGATCGGAATGCAGTGGATCAAAATAACTGCATACGCCACACAGTAGTGCCTGAACCAACAGGGAAAACATCACTGATTTAAAAGATGAGCAGCTCAATAGTACTCCTTCGAAGATTTCCTAATATATTATTTAAATATTTCCTTCAAAAACATAATTTTGTAAATCATGCTCAGAAAAAGGGCACTGCTAAATGCTTGTGACAACTTTTGGCAAGAGATATTGTGAAGAATAATGTAAGTCAGCATTTGGATGTTTTCTGAGTAGGGCAAACGAATTAGACCAAAGTAACCAACTATAAAGGATAGCCATGATGTGTATAAGCAATGCAAATTTTTAAAGATATACAGTAGTCTTATGGGAGCAGGCATAACAGTGAAAAGATATTTATAAACAAAATGAAATGCCATGCCTGGGATTTCTCAGTGCGGTCTTCATGTACAGCGGAAGGTTTGGAATCTTGCAATGTAACTGGGGAAACCTCATTTGCAGGATAAGTGGCATATGAAAATGGATGTGAGGAGTCAGAGAAGCCTCCAGCACCACGCAAATAGATACTGCTCCTGTGGGTACTGCATCAATGCTTTGATCCCTATTTAGTCAGGCTATACACCTAAAATATTTCAGAAACCATACTGACCTATTCATACATAAAATTTCACAAGAATCTTCCAGACATGTGAGTGATTCAAATTCAAGAACAGCTGCCTTCCCTGCAAAGAGACAAGATTTATTAATTCCAATGGCATGTTTGAGCGTACAGAAAGAACAGTGAAATTCAATAATGAAAGGGGAAAAGTCGTAATCAAGAGTGTTTCAGGGACTTGCTGTGTTAATTTTTTTCATACTTTGCATTTACCAAATACACTTTGGCTAACACCTAAACAACCTAGTATTGATAGTAAATTGGAATTGGAGCAAAAGGGCCTTCAGCCTAGTAGTTGGGGAGCCTCAGTAGCACCCTTAGGTTTTGGGTTCGACTTCCTGTGGGAAATTTAAGGATAAGGGTAAAAATATCCCCTCATCTATCCCACACCAAAGCATAGGTCTAAAGCCCAGCCCAGATTGTTGGTCGTTCTCACATGGGTTACGGTGTCGCTGTGTAAGGGTGGGGCATGGGTTCGGAGGTTTTCTCAGCCTGCATGAGAATGTCGTCTTCTTAATGCAATGCCGCGGGGGCGGTAAGACTGCCGACAGATCAAGTAAGCTGGAATTGCACAATAATATAATGGAATTTCAATCTTCGTGTTGTTGATGTCTTGAATCAAAAGGATCATGCTTACTCACTTAAAAATGAATTGTGCCATTAGATAAGCCAAGTTTGAAATAACATGGATAAAATGATGTTATCAATCACTAGATTCTGAGTTTCCCCTAACACAGTTAGAGGACTAACACGAAGAAATAGGAAAGGTTCACAAAATTTATTGAATTCTTATTTCATTGCCCCAACCACGAACGAAACCAAAACAAAAACTGGATCAGGTCAAAGTGACAGTGAATGAACCAGTGAACTACAGTAGTAAAACATTTTAACATGCAGCTAGGTGAATTATCAAAATTGATTATATCATGGGAGATTACCTCGGTCGTGAAGACCAATTACTTTAATTTTGCTTGTAACCTGGAGAGAAAGGAGAAGACAATAAAGTGTTGATTCCCTTTTAGGGCGCAATGGAAGTTTTGTAAATTTTGATAAATAAATAGGGAAATATAATATATTTCCTCAAAATGGGGCATATTCTATAAAGTTATGAGAGACAACATGAAAGGCCCTAGTTTTGTGTCCCTAACAATACGCATAAAAACTGCTTGTCGTTATTGAGAAGGGAACATAGTATATGAATGGTTATCACAGGAGGCACGAAGTGGTTGCCAGGGGCACGATATTTTATTATTGTACATAGACTAAAATACTTTAAGTGCCAATCTAAACTAAACTGAGGTTGTTCAATGTGCAGTATTCACCTCCTTTCTTAATCTGCTCAGGTATTGGGCACTGTGTATTGCCCTAGTTTACCAGAATCACCCTGATATGGCTAGGAACTTGGGCGCTTTATTGATGAACTAGAAGGGAAATTACAGCAAGGCATCAGGGTAGAGAGGATAGGAGGATCCACTTTCTCTCTACTTTTCTGCTTACCCTAAAGTCTAGCCGCGCCTGGGTTTATATAGCTACCCGGCCGGCTGGCTCCTCCTCTTATTTTTCTAAATCTTAACTAATCTTAACTACCTATTGAAACAAACTCAATCTTATCCTGACAACTTGCGCCTGACATAGCTAAAAAGGTGCAACCGCACCTATTTGAAAGGTACCATAGCACCCTTCCTCCTGCGGCTTTAGTGCTGCCCAACAAAAGCAACCACAACACTTCCCCCCTCCTTTCGAAACAGGTCGTTCTCGAGCTAAAATTTGGGGTAAGTCAGCTTGAATTCCTCGAGAGGCTCCCATGTGGAGTCGGCTGACCCACGGCCCACCCACTGCACAAGCACTTCGCATGTGCCATGATTGAGACGTGCGCGGATCGCGGTTTGTGGTTCAAGTACAGCATGACCGTATATGACTGTGGGTTTAGGAACAGTCTCGGTCGAGGCGTCTCCACAAAACTTCTTGAGGAACACGACGTGGAAGGCATCGTGGATACGAGCCTTGGGTGGGAGCTGAAGACAATAAGCCACGGAGCCGATGCGTTCAAGCACTCGGAAAGGCCCGTAGTATCGAGGTGCCATCTTTGCATTCTGGTTACTCTTGATGGCAGTGGCCGCACGTTGATGCAGGCGGAGCCAGACCAGTCCCCCACTATGAATGCAGCATCCCAATGGTGGGTATCATGGTTCTGCTTTATGATGGCTTGGGCCTGCAGAAGGCGCTCTCGGATAGCAATGAGGAATTCATCCCTGTCCGATAGCTGTCTGCCACAACGGCCACACGTGCCACCCTCGGCTAGTAGGATGCCAAGGATGGTGGTGGTCGACCACAGGCAACCTCGTAAGGTGTAGTACGTAGGGCGGTCTGGTCGGATGAGTTATAGCAGAACTCGGCCCAAGGGAGCCAGCGCAAGCCAACTCCGTGGGTGATCCCCGGCAAGGCAATGGAGGTAGACGCCGATAATCCGGTTGGTCACTTCCGACTGTCCATCTGTCTGCGGGTAGAATGCAGAACTAAGGAGGAGCTTGATGCTGAAAAGATGGAACAACTCCGTCCAAAAGGAGCTGGTGAACACCGGGTCCCTATCGCTCACGATGGAACACGGTAGTCCATGGAGGCCACGATCTGGTGGAAGAAAGCTTGGGCGACGGAGGTCGCACTATAGGGGTGGCCGAGTTCAATGAAATCCAGCGCGATATCCACCCACACGGAGTGGGAAACATCCGGCGGCTGCAGCAGGCCTGCCGAATGAAGGTGCTCGGTCCTGTTGCGCTGGCAAACCGCACAGCCCCGGATGTAGTCTCGGACAATGCGAGGTGCCTGAGGTCTGTAGAAGGATGCCCACAGTCGATGCAATGTCTTTTGGACACCCTCATGGCCCGTGCCATGGGTTGTGGCGAGCAGCTGTGGCCATAGTGCCGATGACTCCGGCACAAATATGCGGCCTCGATGTAGCACGAAGCCATCTGCGGTGGACCAGTTGGCCCCAGCGATGCCTTGCTCCACCTTGGCGTGTTTGACGATGAGCTCGGCCAAGGAGGAGGCTTCAGCTCGGAGCTCGTTGAAGTGTTCCAAGTCTGGCCATTAGAGGGCGCAGGAGGCGAGGTGTCCTCATCGCGACGGGACAGGGCGTCCGCTGCCGCATTGAGCCGTCGTGGTTTGTACTCCACCCTGAAATCATAGCCAAATAGTTTGCTCACCCACGTGTGCTGCGGGATCGTCGAAAGGCGCCAGTCGAGGAGGAACTTCAAGGCGAAGTGGTTGCTGCAGACGGTGAACGGTCACACCCAATCATACGGCCGCCAGTGCCGGACTGCCTTGATCAGACCGATGAGCTCCCTCTCATAGGCGACGCGTTTGGCGTGTTGCGGGGCCACGACGTGGCTGAAGAAGGCAATGGGTCTGGCACCTTCATGGAGGGCTGCGCCGAACCCGGAGCTTGCGGGGCCACGACGTGGCTGAAGAAGGTTGCCTCGAAATTCGATAATTGCAGCACCGATCCAGACGTCAGTGTTGCCTTGAGAGCCTCGAAGGCTGCCGTTGCTGCATTTGTCTAGCGGAACGCGTCCCGCTTGAGGAGGGCAATGAGCGGCGCAGTGATGACCCCGTAGTTGTGGATGAAGCGCCTGTAGTCGCCTGTGAGGCCAAGAAAGCCCCGTAGGACGCGCAAGGTGCGCGGTCATGGCCAGTTCTGCACTGCCTCGATCTTGGCTTGGTCCATGGCCACACCATCTTTTGAGATGATGTGGCCCAAGTACTCGACATGTCCCTCTGCAAACGAGCATTTGGAGCGCTTGAGGAATAGGCTGTTGGTGCGGAGTGCGCCAAACACGGGCCGCACCAACAAGGAGCGGAGGTGTTGTAGGTGTTCCGAAAGAGATGTGTTGTAGATCAAAATATCATCAAAGAACACAAGCACAAATTTGCGAAGAAAAGGCCGAAGAACCTCATTCATGAGGGACTGGAATGTCGCCGGAGCATTCGTCAGTCCGAATGTCATGACCACGAACTCATAGTGTCCATGGTGTGTGCGGAACGCCGTCTTGTGGATGTTGTCTTCATGCATACGGACTTGGTGGTAGCCGCTGCAAAGGTCGAGCTTGGTGAAGTAGGTGGCGCCTTGGAGTTCGTCGAGTAGCTCGTCGACGACCGGGATGGGGAACATGTCGAGCACTATCCTGGCGTTGAGGGCGCGGTAGTCGATGCAGAATTGCCAGAAGTTGTCCTTTTTACGGACGAGGAGGATGGGTGAGGAGAACGCCGATGTGCTCGGACGGATGATGCCTTGTTGGAGCATGTCCGCACATTGCCGTTCGAGTTCGTCCTTGAGCAGCGGCGAGTAGCGGTATGGTCGGACCGCAACCGGCGCCATGTTGGGGAGGAAGCGGACCAGATGATCGCAGCTCCGACTCGGCGAAAGTGCAGTCGGGACAGCGAAGACGTCGCTGAACTCCGCTAAGAGAAGCTGTAGCAGATCCAGGCTTTCGGTGGTGCGGAGGTGCATGCTGCTTGATGTGCCGGCGCCTGTCCACTTGACCCGGTGATCATGGCGCCAGAAGGCAATGGTATGGCACCCGAAATCCCATAGGATGGGTCCGAGGGACCGAAGCCAGTGGCAGCCCAGCGCAATCTCGTAATCGGCGAGGGGTAGGACGAAGAGGTCGATGGAGAACCCCTCACCGCCGATAGAGACTTCACGCTGCTGCAGACGCCATCGGAAGGAACGCAGTCCCCATTGGCGACACCCACGGTCAGGCCCGGTCTTGGTGCTGGGTGGAGACCGAGATATCGACAGATAGTGTCGCGGGCGATGAAGGAGTGGGTGGAACCCGAGTCAACCAGGGCGCGCAAGGAGACGCCGTGGACAGTGGTGTCCAGCAGCATCGTGTCCACCGTGGTGACCCCTGT
Organism: Zoysia japonica; assembly: GCA_001602275.1. Taxonomy (NCBI): domain Eukaryota; kingdom Viridiplantae; phylum Streptophyta; class Magnoliopsida; order Poales; family Poaceae; genus Zoysia; species Zoysia japonica. The sequence goes on along the minus strand of BCLF01000050.1, from coordinate 20,783 downwards.
GAGGGCATGAAGAGAGATCTCCACCTCTTCCTCGCCAGAGGTGTCTCCCTCTGCCGCCTCGTCGGCTGCTTCCTCTGTCAGCTCCACGAGGTAGAGGCCCTTCATCGTGCAGGTTTGGTGGTGATCTTTGGTGAACTTCTCCGGACAGTTGAAACAGAGGCCATTTGCTCGGCGCTATGCCATCTCTTGAGGAGAAAGGCGCTTGAAGCGGGTGCTGGCAGGCAGCGGTGCGCCCTTTATGGGGGCCAGTTGCGTCTGAACAACACCCTTGGTGGCTGCTGTCAGCTTCTGTGGCATCGAGACGGCCACTGGGGGGTGTGGCCCGGCCGTCGAGTTAACGCGGGGAGGCACGTGCGGTCCCGTGGACCCGGCCTGGACGTCGTCGTCCTCATCCAGTGCCTGGCAGCGCTCGAATGCCCTGGCGAGTCCCATGGCGTCGTCGAGGGACTGCGGGCATTGTAGCTCAACGTTGGTCTGCAGCGGGTTGCGAAGGCCTCCCGTGAAGATGCCGATCTAGTCCCTTTCGTCGAGGTTGCGATAGCGGACGAGTAGGGGCAGGAACTTGGCAGTGTATTCCTCCACCGTACCCGTGCGACGGAGCTTCGTGAGGGCACCTAAGGGGTTGCTGCGCAGGGGCAGCCCGAATGCACGCTAGACTTTGCTGATGAAGTCCGGCCAGGTTGGAACGTTGCTGTTCTGCTCCAGTCGGTAGTACTAGTCTTGCGCGGCACCCTCCATGTAGAAGGACGCGTACTAGACGTGTTCCTCATCTGGTGTGCGATGGGCACGAAAAAACTGCTCCGCCTTGTATAGCCAGGTGACTGGATCAGTGGAGCCGTCGTATTCTGGAAAGCGTAGCTTGTGGGTGGGCAGTTCGCATGGTGGTGGGGCAGCCTGCGCTATCTCCTTGCCTTGCGCCCTCTCCTTGTCTCTGTGGGAGCTGCCCGATGAGAGCTGATTGGACTGCAATCTGTTGACGGCAACGGTGAGGCGGCTCTGGTCGCCTTTCATCGTGGCGACCTCGTTCTTGATGGACGAGAGGTCGGCCAAGATGGTGTCCAAGGTAGACTTGAGCCCATCCATCGCAGGTCAGAGGATCAGATGGATCGTGATACCAGGATGATATGGCTAGGAACTTGGGCGCTTTATTAATGAACTGGAAGGGAAATTACAGCGGGACAGCAGGGTAGAGAGGATCGTCCTCGCTAGGTTTCTACTAATACTAAAGTCCAGCCGCGACTGGGTTTATATAGCTACCCGGCCGGCTGGCTCATCCTCTTATTTCTCTAGATCTTTAACTAATCTTAACTACCTATTGAAACAAACTCAATCTTATCCTAACAACTTGCATCTGACCTAGCTAAAAAGGTGCAACCGCACCGATCTGGAAGGTGCCGCAGAACCCTTCCTCCTGCTGCTGTAGTGCTGCCCAACAAAAGCATCCACAACACACCCACTACCTAGATTGTACATCATATGATAACTCAAGGATATTAAAGGATCACTCTTTAAAAATTAATGATGTTGCTGATCATGTACAACTTACATTGGCTCTGGAAGGAATTGGTCTATATATCTCTATGTACTGATGACCATGCAATACAAGTTTTGGATCACAGCTGGAGAACAAAAACAGGCCTAATTATTCAAGTGTAAGAATATTAGCAATACTCTAGCAAGGATAGACCAAGTAGAGGTGAAAAATAGTGAGTGAATTAATGTGAAAGACTCGTGAAACCACAACAAAAAAAATTGTAAATACATGAAATGAATATTCTTACTGAAGTCCGGGCACATCATGGACAAGTTCATTGTTATTTTTGGCAGTAAATAGAGTAACATATGTTGGTAAAACCTGCAACATGATAAAAGGTTCAACAATGAAAGACAAATAATGAGCAGGTATAAGCATATATGCACAGACCAATATCGATACAATACAAATATTTAGTACATAGTATGAGACAACAAGCTATGAAGCAGCATGAGTGCAAGCACAGATGCACTGCATTTGAATCATGAAAACTTTTTCCTTCGAGAGGAGACATAGAAACTGTGCTTTAATCTTAGAAAGAACTGAACATAGCAAAAAGACAGCAGCAATAGGGTTAAAATTGTCAGGCTCCACTGGAGTCTTAGCTTGGACAGACATAGATACTAGATAGAATCAGCTATCTGACACTATTGCTATCAACTAAAAGACAAGATATTACCTAGAAAGACATCATACCTAGGAAATCTTCAATAAAATAAATTAGCACCATGCCTAACAACAACAGAACTGTTTCTTGTTTCTCTCCTCACGTGACGTGTCTAGTTTCTTGCAATACCAGCCAAATAATCATGAAACTAATTTATTACTTGTGACTTGCAGGTTTTAACTCTTGAGTATGGTTAGTTGAATCAGAAACTAAATTAAGCATTTTATATCTTCAGACAATTCTCTGAAATGGTGATTCTTATGCCTTGTAGACACTATGGGTCAAATAACCAACCCAAGTAACTTCCATCCTGCACTTAAGTATTCATTTAAGAAGCAACCTCAAGTTTAAAGAAACGGTCAAATTTGGTTAGCAATCCTATCATCTACTCCCTCCGTCCCAGAATAATTGTTCATCTAGGTTTAGTCAAATTTATCTTTGACTAATGACTTCTATAAATATAAATTATTTTTAATATACAAAATATATATTATGAAATATTTTTTATGAAAAATTTAAAAGTACAAATACTAGATTTTTAAAGTTAACTAAATCTATAGAAATTGTTGGTCAAAACTAGATGACACGAAATCCAAATGAACACTTATTTTAGTACGAAAATAGTAGTATACAAAATTCAAAGGGGTGGCACGAAACTCCAACATGACTTGACCAAAGCACAAATATTGAATTAAGTTCCTTAATAAGCTCCAACTTGAATTACCAAATTAGGATTTGACAAGAGAGAGAGAGAGAGAGAGAGATGTCACGCAGCAATGCATTGTGATTTGTAAGCACCTTAATGGACAACTGCCCGTCCCTGTTGTACACCAGCTGAAGCTCCTCATCGGTCGCATCAGAGCTGCAAGCTCCAACCCCCAACGCGTACAGCGCTACATCCCTGCATCAACCAAATGAACAGAACGAACAAAACAACCCATCAGACGTCCAGACTATGAAGGACCAGCATGTGGCACGTTCCGTCGAGCAGGTGATGGGCAGTAACGACCTCTCGTCGTACGCGAACTTGATCTGCACAATGGAGAGCACTGAGCAGCTCAATAAGCTGGACAAGGTTAGTGTGGACAAATAAAAAACGAAAGGTCTCAGACCTCAGGGAACTCGTGGGAGAGAACCATGGTGGGGTTAATGTGGTTGCCCTTGCCGATCGAGGCAGAGGGTGCCATGGCGCAGTGCTGCCGTCGGGATCGAGCTCAAGAGAGAAGTGGAAGGCAGGAGGGTGTAGGAGAGCGCCGCGCTAGCCATGGTTAAGTAGTAGGAGTAGTTAGTAAGTACTCCCTCCACCGCCGTCCAGACCAGATGCCGCCGGCCTCGCTCGGCCCCAGCACTTGTTAACTCCGGCGGCGCGGACTGCTCGATCCTCGATAGCTTGCAGTTGATGGGTAAATCCCACGCAGGCTAAGTTTCCAAGTTTGTAAAGCTGTAAAAAGGGCACACGTCGAGCTCGCTTGCGTTGAGATGACGGCATTTTTAGCTGCAGACAAATAAAACCAGATTTGGAGGGGATCTTACGATAATGGGTCTGTTCGGTTTAGATTTTAACGGTTGCGGCTGTTGGCTGCTGTTAAAATATAATTCCTCTATTCTTAAATTGATAGCGCCGATTTTTACGATCAACTTTGATCATTCGTCTTATTAAAAAATTTACTCGAATATATAAAATTTTAAGTTGTAATTCAAATAAGTATAATGATAAATCAAACTATATAAAATTTATAAATTTTTTTTGAATAAGACAAATGGTCAAAGTTAAATTTAAAAGTCAACGACGATATCAATTAAAGAACGGAAGGAGTACGCCCTTCATTCTTAAATGGATTAATTTGGTATATGCCATTACAATTTTATGAAATTTAAAATATGTCATTCGAGCTCATATATCATACATTTGCAACGTCCTCCCTGTAAGTGACACATCAATGATATATTTCAAACTTTGCAAAATTGTAATGGTGTAAGACTCTCCTTTTAGGGGAGTGTCCTTGTGCCTTCTGTACTAATCACTGAACCGGCAGTTGGAACGTACAACAAGAACAAAGTGATATTATTATACATACTATACGGGACCAAAGTAATATACGCATTCGAAAAGTTCTAACAAACGCAACTTAGATTACAATCAACGAGTTGGCGCAGCGACTCTTATTCAAACATTACACCTAACACAACGGCTATAGATTCCACCCAAGATGTACACAGGGGCTATCCGTCGGATCACCCTCCCGATGACGCGACAGTACATTCCCGAAGCCGGACCGTGGGATTACTACAACCACGTCTTCTCTTCGTCCCTATTACATCGAGTATTACCAAACCAGAGACTATATCCGTGGGCTTATGGCCCCATGACGCGGTTAATTACATAGTCGAAAGCTAGGCTGCGAGTTATCTCACGCCCTTCTCCTGTCCTCTTGTGTCCTACCGACCTCCTAGTGGCTCGATGTAGAATACCTACATAGCAGGAATAAGTCTCGCCCATTCGGGTTCTGTGGTTGCACGTAATTGCTAAGTCGAGCGCTAATGAACCGGTCTTTATATGGTAGGGGCGACGTGCTCGTCCATGATAGGTGGACTAAAACGAAGCTTACACAATATCACCGTCACCAGTAATGAGCCCCGCCCCACGACTAAAATCACTATCTTCACCTAACACCATTTGCACTAATCCCACCCCATTTTATTTTACTCACACCACCAAACTCGCTTTAACTCAGTTCGTAAATATTCGACGTATGGTGGGGTGGTGTGAGGCACCGCAGTTGGAGTCCTAAGCATTCTATTATCAAGGCAACTTTCTGATCATTAAAAGTATTTAATGACGAAAGTCCTATGGTTAACAAGGGTGCGTCGTCAACCGGCTAACAAGGTGGTAATTCATATTAACTACAGCAAGTAACTGATATTAATATAAATATCTAGTAGCAAGTGGGTATATAGCTACACAATGTTTTAACATAGTTTATAATTAGATGCAAGCATTCGGCTCCATGGGTGCGGTAGCAAAACATAGGTTCAATATGATTCAAGGGGGTGTTAGGACTTGCCTTCAGCGGTGTCCTGAAGCTCTTTCTCGTATGCAGGCTCTTCGACTTCTCTTTCTTCTTCGGGCTCTTCGTCAGCTACAAACAACAACCACCATAAGCCTACTAAAAGAAAAGCTACAAAAACTCAAATAAAACAAGCACCAAAGAAACATGGAGGTTGGATAGTCGAAATGGTAGGGCTCGTGATGGATAGTCGAAATGGTATATTGGTTGTTGTGATTGGAGCTAAGATGTGGTGGCAAAGTGGCCGACAAGGTGGCCGTGACCAGGTCTGTGAAAAGGCTGTGTGGACACATGGTTTGCCCTGTGTCCACAGCCTCTGGACACGAATCGGGGAAAATCCCGTGGACACGTGGTTCGGCATGTGTCCATGGCCTTTGGACACATTTATGTCCAGAATCGGAGAAAACTCCGTGGACACGTGGTTCGGCCTGTGTCCATGGCCTCTGGACACATTCGTGTCCAGAATCGGGGAAAACTCCGTGGACACATGGTTCGGCCTGTGTCCACGGCCTCTGGACACGTTCGTGCCTAGAATTAGGGATAACCCCGTGGACACGTGGTTCGGCCCATGTCCCAGGTCCTAATCTCGTGGGTGCCAGTGTTCGTGTCTTGAGGACATGTGACCATGCCTGTGCCTATGCCTGCGGACACAGGGTCGTGACTGTGTCTGTGCTTGTATCAGTGGACATGTGAGCAGTGATGTGTCCGTGGACATGTGAGCCGTGACGTGTCATTGTCTGTGTCCGTGGACATGTGAACAGTGAAGTGTCCATGTCCGTGTCCGTGGACACGTGAGCAGCGCTGTGTCCGTGTCCGGACCCATGGACACATGAGCAGTGACATGTCCGTGTCAGTGGACACGCAAGCAGTGGTGTGTCCGTGTTCGGATCTGTGGACACGTGAGCAGTAATGTGTTTGTGTCCGTGTCTGTGGACACGTGAACAATGACGCGTCCGTGGACAAGTGAACAGTGACATGTCCGTGTCCAGACCCGTGGACACGTGACCAGTGCTATGTCCATGTCCGGACCCGTGGGACACGTGGGCAGAACTGTGTCCTTGTCTGGGTCTGTCGACACGGGTTTGTGACTGCGTCCGCGCCCGTGTCTGTGGACACGGGACCGAGGCCGTATCCACGCCCGATTCTGTGGACACAGGGCTGTGTGTGGAACTTGGTGCGAGCGCGAGCTTGTGCGTGTGTGGCTGGCTCTAGGGTCACGCGACCCATTGATCAGAGACCAGGGCCGCACCTTCTTCCTTGGGCGCGCTCGGTGGCACGGCAAGGGGCGGCGCCCTGCCGGGGCTACTGCCGGACTGGCCAGAGGCTGCGAGGGTGGTGCCCCTAGTGTGCGACTAGTGCGGTGGTGAGCTCGTCGGCGGCGGCGACGAGCCGAACCGACGGTGGTGGCGCGCTGGAGGCGCGTGGAAGGGCGGTGCTGGCGAGATGGGTGAAGGGTTCAACGAGGGGACCCCTCCTCGGGCTAGGAGCTGCACATGGGCTCCAGGAGCGTCGTGACGCACTCCGTTTGCCCTGAGGCAGTGCCACAGAGCTCGACACCGTGAGCCGTGCGGTGGCCGGCGGCGGCGCTCGTCGGGGAGGCAAACTGGGCTCGCGATGGTCAATTGGCAATCTCGGCAAGCTTCCTCTAGGCGTGGTGGTGCTGTAGGAGGGCTACATTGACCAGTGGCCGCCGGATTCGAGGGGAAATCGATGGCAGCGCACGATGGCCGGCGACGGGGAAGAAGGGGGGAAAATCCGGAATTCAATGCAATGCGATTGAGAGTGAGTGAGGCCGGACCTGGCAGAGCAGGGTGCGTGCGAAGGGCACACGCGGGCGGACACTGGGGCCCTTTTATAGCCAGCGCGGCGGAGCAAAATTAAGGCCGGTGCGCGCTCCGTTGGCCAGCTGGAGCGGCCGTGAGGCAGCTGGCCTGCCCTGTGGTGTGCGGCGTTGCGGCGTTCCACGGCCTACCGGCGGCAGGCAATGATACGATCGGCAATTTAGAGGTCAATGTGACAAAGCGAGAGGTGTGAGCTCGCTTGACGGCCGTCTGCCGGTGCGGAGAGACTCGTGAGGCATTACTCACGCCGGTGGGGATGGCGTTGGTCGCAGGCGGCGCGACGGCATCGACGGCATCTGGCGAGCGTCGGGCGGCCGTGTAAAAACCAGTCACGGGAAACGATGGGTGCAGGGGCTCTCCAGAAGTGGCACGACGGCACGGCGTGATGACGGCGGCGGCGTCCCCGGCAACGGCGTCGGAGCGGCGAGCCGTACAGGTGGCGTTCGGATGCTGTCTGGTGGGAAGCGGAGGTGGAAGAAGGGCATGCGCAGGCTGGGCCGGGGAAGCAACAGGCCGGCCCAGTGGGACATTTCGGCCCCGCGGGAAATTCAAATTTCCTAACTCTGCTAAGGATTAAGAATTCCAAACTCCACAAGAATCAAGCAAGTAAAGAAACTCCAAGAACGGAAAAACAAGAAAACCAGAAAATCAAGCACTCGACAAGTTCTAGTTTTAAATTTTGAAATTTCCATTTAGCTATATAATTCAATTTTAGTTTCATTTTTGAGAATTTTTAAAAAGAGCTAGAAAATCTAGGTATACAATTTTTTTTAAAAACCTCATTTTCTTGGCTTTAAATTTTGGGATGTGACTGATGACGGGAAAAAATTTAAACGCGGTCGCGGACGAGCGCCTCCATGTCAAAAGAGACAAGTTTAAATTTAATTTAAATTTAAGGCATGAGAGAAAATAAATTTCATGTTTTGCGAGTTCATACTTCCATAATTCTTACAATTACATAAAAATTGTGTCAATTACATCTTCGAAGAGAAAACCCTTGATTAAGAGTTCTAAAAAGAAAAAATTACATAATGGTCGCAGCATACTACTATTACAAAACTAAAAATTGAAAATAAATCTTCAGTCTTGTCGCCTTGGATGAATGCTTGACGAAGAACTTTATTTGACATGCTTCACGTGTAAATATGATGCAGATATGATGCACGACTTTATTTGAGATTTATGCATATTATGCCCTTTTTTTTATATGCGGATATGAGCATATTATTCAAGCATTGGGATATTGCCAAGCTACTTTAACATTTGCTCACTTAGCAAACATTTGATATATGCTCATAGCATAGCATTTCGTCGAACATGAACTGACTTTATAGGGTTAAATCATGACATTTCCACTATTACATATTTCCATATGTATATACCGTAGGATTTATTTGATTTTAATTTGAACTTATAGAAGAGCTTAGCATATTTGGATGCACAAAATTTCTTTAATGCTTTCTAGGCGGCAAAGAAAATTTAAAATATTTCTTATGTGTATGTACATGCACATAAATGTTTTCGATGCTTGTGCACAACATATATTTTACCATGTAAATATGTTAAATGGTTTTGATATTTTTTTTTAAATAACTCATATATGGCATGGCGCACATTCAGTTGAATGGCCATGTGTGTATGAAGTCGAAGATCATAATATTTCTTTTATTTTACTATGACACTACATATTATGCATGTACGCAGTGATAGTTTATTTGGTTTTAACTTGAAATTTGGCGGGACGTGACGGCAATAGAATCATTTTATCTTTGTCAGGGCATCAGGTTTGGTCATTTGACCTTTGCTGGCACTAGTCACTCGGGAAATATGCAAGTAATTAGCCTGTAGGAACCTTAGTTAATTTTTTGGGTTAGCAAATGCAAACACGACGATACTGTGGCACGCAGCAGCTAGCCTGCCATGCGCTGTGCATGAGGGATGATGAAATGGTGACGTCATATATGAAACCTTACCGGATGAAATCATTTTATTTATCAACCGGTATATATGGCAGTTTAATTCGGATGTACTTAATTACGGCATGCTATTGTTTAGTGCAACCTGACTATACGCACTGATGCAAGGAAATCTACTAAAAGACAACATGCTCCAGCGTGATTTTGCATCCGCCGGTAACCGGATTTTGATACTGACCACTGCAGCATTTAACATTTTTTTAACATGAATTTGATTAGTAAAAACTGGCCGAATGATCTATTTTAATTTTGTGATCAGCCGACATATAGATAGCAGTTTAGGATATATTCACAGCATAATGTTGATGAGTGCAAAAATACCATGCGCATGATGCAAGGCAATTTGTTTTATCAATTTCTTAACATGACGCTATTGAAGCAAATTGAAATATAGGCTATTGACATGACTTCGCATGCCGATCGCCGTGATTTTGATGCCGATGCAATTTACGATGCGCATAATGCAAGATAATTTGTTTTATCAATTTTTTGACAGTGATGTTATATAAGCAAATTAAAATATAGGCCGTTGAACATGACCTTTCATGCCAGTCGCCATAATTTTGAACGTCGATGCAATTTATGGCAAGTTTTCTGATGAACCCGCAACTATGTGCGGAATCTCTCATCACGATTATCCCGCCCACTTGTAGGGCGGTGCCACTATTAGGATGGTCTTTTCATCTCATCGTGGTTGCATCCGAAGACAACACAACCAACGAATGAGATCTTGAGCCTTCCCTTCCTTTATATCCGAAGACAAGCAAAAAGGAGACGAGATAAGAGAACACATCCGAAGACAACACAACCAACGAATGAGGTCTTGAGCCTTCCCTTACTTTGTATCCGAGGACACAAGCATTCAGATGATAAGGAAAATCCAGTCATCGATGAGATACAGCAAACTGAAGGGAATTTTTATCCTAACCATCCTGATCGAGAATGGGGAGTAGGATCCAATTTCTCCGCTCTCTGTTTTACACCTCTTGCGAAACCATCTCATCAGGAAACAGCATGGACTTTGGGCAATAGAATCTGCGTCAGGGGTTTGGGTTGGGAAAACTTTAATGTTGAACCTGTAGCACTCCCAATAGGGTATGAAACATGGGTTGCTAAGATTCTGAATGAGCACTCCCTTGATTTGATGGGAAATGAGCCGGAGACAGATTATCTTTATGAGGCAATCTTCTGTTCTCTAGGAAAATATTCAGTCTCAGCATGCTTACTAACATCTTTATTAGAGAGATGGGACCCTAGAACAAATACTTTCTTATTTCCTTGGGGGGAGCGTACAATCACTTTGTTGGATATGCACAATATGGCCGGTTTGCCATTAGAGGGAGATATATATGATCAATTCATTCCCCATGATCACCTCGACGCCTCCATGCTATTATATCCGAAATCTTTATCAACTTTGTTAGAGATTTGGCAATATCTTGAAGTTGGTGGTCAGGTATCATTTCAAGTATGGTGTGACCATTTTCACAACTCAGGCAATATTTTAAACTCTGGCGATGCTGAATCTGTATACCTTTACAAGGCTGCATTTCTTGTATTATGGCTATGTAGTTTTGTAACTATTGGGGGAGATCCACATATTCAGCCCAGTGTACTAGTTATGGCATCTTGGATGGCTATAGGACGCCGTTATGCCTTAGCACAACCAGCCTTGTGTTGCCTGTATTATTCATTGAGATTGATAAGCACTGATGATCGAATGAGGAACTCTCAGCCTTTTGCATGTCAATATCCATCCAAAAAACCAGCTTTATTGAAGATTATGTTCCGTACTTCCAAGTACTTCAGTCCACACACTGCTCATAGCTTTATGTGTCGGGATACAAATATTGCATGGTACCCATACAGGCTACAAAGTATTAATAATGCTGCTCTGGATGAGAGGATGTTATATTTGTCTATTCGTCGTGTATGCTCTCATGGAGGCGAGCCACATATAATGAGGATTTTTGCATATGCGAACCATATCATCCGGATCGTGTGGCTGGGCAGTTCAGATTAGATCAAGTGGTGCCACATTCCTCACTGAAGAGTCTGATAACTACGGAAAATGTTGCAATTGCTTACACTTTCTGGGATCATATTCTGAATACGATAAAAAAATTTCCATAACTTTCCCCAGGAATCTCGTATTGGAGTCTGTACTTTGCCTTGGGTAAGGTGGTATATCAAGTTTGCAAAACCTTTTCAGTCAATCTTGACTGATCTCAACCATGGCAATGTTTATGGACGCGTGAATTTCAAAAACAGAATGCATAGGAACAGAAATCGTGTCCATTCAGGATTAAAACCTCGTAAACTCTGTTCTGATGATTTTATCTTAGTAAAAAGGGTTTCTCCAACATGTCGGCAACAGTTCATGGTGTCTGTCAAGGATAAAACAGTAGCTCTTGAAGATCCTTGGAAGGGAATATTATATAATTTCCTAAATGTGCAGACTAATTTTCCAATTGAGCCTGATCAGGTATGTCGCCCTCCTTGTTTCCTCTCATTACATATATCATGCTTAATGAACTTGTATACTGACCTCCCCCCCCCCACCCTTTTTTTTATAGCCAAAGAGGTACATTTGCCAAGGTGGTGGACTTGGACCTTCGTCAAATCTCTCTTTAACCGATCGTCAAGCAGTCAAAACAATTTAGAGGTTCATCATCAAGTCGTCCCTGCTTGTGTGAGCAGTGGAAAGCGGCAGCTTTCTCCACCCTCAGATATAGAGAAGGAATCTCCAGCCAAAAGGTCATTAAATTTTGACGCTAAGGATGCGATTGATACTTGCATCTCGCCGTCAATTTGCCCAGAGAAGATAACTGTGAGTGATAGGGAACAGCAACAAATATTTCAGCCTGTTGAAGCTCCAAACAGTACAAATCAGAGTACTGTGACTCCTGAAGATGTTTCTAATAGAGCAGCCTCAGTACTGATTCTTCTGAAATTGATGCCTCCCTTTTAGTAGGGCAAGACAATTTCCCGACGGCATTGCCATCTCTTTTAAACGTCAAACTCCCATCTGACATAGCAGCATTGCCCCCAGCCATAGAGTCAGGAAATGTTGCTGTTTCATGTTTGAATGGTAGCTTGAATTTGCATTAGCGCTATGATCATTTTTAAAAAAATATATATACCGGTATTCTATCCCTGTCCCTATATATATATTGACCCTTTCACTTACTCCCCCTTTTTTTTGTTTTAGATTGTGATCAGTCCGCAGACATGGCACTTGGTGATGCAACGGCACCAGTTTCTACGCCGACAACTGATATAAACGCGATTATGGAGGAGGCGCTCAAAAAGGCTGCCATCGCTATGATTAATGGGCTTTTTAAAGTGTTAGACACCACTTCTCTGCAGGACCCAAGTTATCGTGCTGCATTGCAGATCACCTCATCTCAGATCCCCACGCAATATGCTAGTGTCGCAAAAATCAAGGATAAGTTAGATAACTTGATCCAAGTTTTTGATCAGCTTCAGGAAGCTCATTTGGAATTTAATGTGGTTTCAGAAAAAAGGAATGAATCTATTTCTGAAGCCAAACTTATGCTTGTCCAGTGTGAAGAAGAATGTAATGCTACAGCTCAAGAATTAGTGGCAGCCGAAAAGCATGAGGATGACCTCCTGGATCAGATGGTTAACATCCAGAAATCTCTGCAGGCTATCAAGAATAAAAAGGAACAGCTTCTTCAAGCACGTTCTACTTTCTGAGGTGCAAAAGTTGAGGAGTACTATACAGGAAATTTCTGAACATGATATCAATATTACTCAAGCAAAGATTAAGAATTTAGAGACTGAAGCTGGGCAGCTCTGCATGGACTTGAAAAATTGGGTGTCTTGAATTTTTTTTTGTTAGGGTCCTTTGATTTGTCCATGTGTTCTGTGACTCATTTGAAGATTCCTATCGGCTATGTGCTACCTTTTGCTTAGTTTATACCGGAACATTTTAGTATTCCAGAACACCTTTTGGTTTGTAATAATCATTGGTTGACTTTGGTTTATCATTTATTCCAAACTCAACTTTCGGTCTTATTTATCATATACAAGCCGAGCTATCCATTGCTAAGTTGTTTATATATACTAGTTTGCCGATATATTTCTCTTTTTTTAAGGCAAATTTGTTTATCAACATTTGCCCCCAGCTTGTTTCCAACACGATTTGACACTTTTGCAGAGTTAAGTCAATGGCTATTTTCCATATATTTGTTTTTTTTTTGTACTCCCGCTCAGCCCTTATTTTTTTTGGACTCACGATGCAGTTTACATTTATTATAATTTTTGGATTACAGTTTGGGCTCATTAAAGCGTTGGAGCATATATACGTGTACATATATATTTTTTTATTGCTTGCAGTTTAGGCTCATGTAGCGTTGAAGCATTTTTTTTTATATCGCTTACAGTTTAGGCTCATGTAGCGTTGGAGCTTTTTTTTATATCGCTTACAGTTTAGGCTCATAAAGCGATGGAGCAAAAAAATTTTTTGCCACTCACAGTTTAGGCTCATGTAGCATTGGAGCATTTTTTTTATATCACTGCTGTTTTTTTTTTGTCGCTTACAGTTTAGGCTCGTGTAGCATTGGAGCGTATATTTGGTAATCGATGATTTGATTTGATTTTTTTTACTTCAGGCATAATAACGCTTTAGAAATTTTCCATTTATCTGAGGCGGACAATACTCACCATATGATCATCAACACTCTTGCCACATTTGATGTGGCCACCTTCTTCCCTTTCTTGATGTTTTTTAGAAGGTTAGCATCTATAGTTCCGTCATCAATCATTTTTTGCATTATATTCTTCACCACGAAACAATCCTTGAGTGTATGGCCCAAGATATGATGGTAGTGGCAAAAGTTTGGTTCTTTAAGCTTTGCAGCTTCTTCAGGTCTTTTTGGTTTTGGGAGCTCCATGAGATTTAGCTCCCGCAAGCCCACGAAAAGGTCCTCAACTTCTTCAACTGGGAATGAATATTCTCTACTTTGTCGCTCACTAAGAGTTGGCCTCCTAGGAGCTTGAACATTTCTATTGTCTTGGTCTCTCATAAGGACACTTCTTGAACGTAGTTGCGGTGGTGAGACCGTTGTTTCCATCACATGTGCTGATTTTGTGTTATTGGCCGACTTATCACGTTGACCACTTTTCTCCGTAGGCTTACCAAATAGTCTTGGTGTTCTTGTAATATATTGCATGTAGTTTTCAATATCTGTGGCTTTTGATGCCAACTCTTCAAAACTGATCGGTCTCACAATTTGGAGATATATAGCTATATCGGGGCTCAAGTTGTTCATGCACATACGCACCGCTTCCGGTTCAGTGATTGGTTGCAGGCAATGCAGACTTAGATTTCACCACCTAGTGATAAAATCAGCAGCCTTCTCATTCGATCTTTGGAGAGTTTGTGTCAATTCTGTAATTCCCACCGTCCTTTGAGTGCTATAGAAGCACTCAAGAAAGGCATCTTGCATTTGCTCCCATGTTCGAATAGAACCCGATGCCAACTTGCTATACCAAGTGAATGCGGGACCCGACAATGTTTGCACAAATTGTCGGAGTAAAAGAGCTCCATTATGTGCTGTATCTTGACAAGCCGCTAGGAAATGGGTCACATGTTCATGAGGAGACCCAGACCCATTGAACTTGCTAAATTGTGGTTGACGATAATTATTTGGGAATGGCACCATATCCACCTCCGGCGGGTAAGGCTTTACGTACCCCGGACGTATGGAATAGTGTGTTTGCATATATTGAGCCTTCACACCTTCGGCAATCAGTCTTTGAATTGCCTCCAGGCTAATTGGGTTTGATGGTGCTTGCTGGCTATTTTGGCTCATCGCAACACTTCTTTCATTTTCATGTCTCAAGTTATTAGCTGCCATTTGTTGTCGGAGTGCAGCCAATTCATCTTCTTTTTGTTGAAGGGCTGCTGTTTACTGATGTAGCGTGGCTAACTCATCTTCTTTTTGTTGAAGTAGAGTTGTTAGATGAGCCATTTCCTCATCAACAGATCGGCCATCATTTGTGGCCATTACTTCTTCTACGTGAATTGGTTCACCCTCTATACGGAGTTGACCGTTTGAACCTGCAGTATCTAAGAACTCATCTTCAATATGAGTTGAATCATTATACAAGGGATTATAAGACCCTATATATATTGAATTATTATCCGTATTTGTTTGACTACGGGTTATAGGACGGTGATCTACATCATTTTTCGAGATTTCTTTCTCTTAAAATGTGTTGAAGAAGAAGATGTCTCACTTGAGTTGTCATCCCTTCGAGTGATCCCCACGGGCATAGATGTGAACACCTCGTACGATTTTCTTGAGGTCTTTTTCTTTGTTGCTCGTGGAGTGAAACTTGAAGTACCACCCTTTGTTATTGCTACTAACTCATTTCCTTGACAACATGTTAAGGGAATATTTGACCCTTTTATTCCACTAGACATAAAGTCGACCGGAATAGCCATCTCTCTTTGTTTGTATTCAGCTCGTCTTGCCCGAACATTCGCAGCTTGTTTAGCACGATTTTTGTGCCTAGAATTTTTCTTCACAAACTCTTCATATTCCGGCCAAGTGGCCATAATTTCAGCTCGTCTCATGATCTCTCCGCCGATGCTATCATCGGATGCAGACACTCCAGGAAGCAATGACTTCAAATCTTGACATATAGTCTTCTCCATAGAAGCTTGGAGAGCTCGCCAAGCTGCACTTTGCAATTTGCGACGGTTCGCTTTGTGTTGTGCTATAATTGCATCAACAATAAAATCTCTGCTTGACTTTACCATGACAGGATTGTCAATTGCCATTGGAAAATCCGCCAATATTCGGTGAATATTATTTTGACGCCTCTGTCGGCGTTTAGGTGATATAGAGTCTTGCACTGATGGAAGTGTAATATTCATCTCCCACGATATTGGATCAGAGGTTTCCGCCAAGGGGGTCAACTCGTCCCTTTTTGATATTGTCAGAGGAAAGATGGACCCCCTGCCAACGAAGCTCACGTTTGGGTTGACCATCACCGAGGGTATGGATCGGTGACGGCACAAATACAGGAGCATCAGCTCGAAGTTGAGTCGTCATATAGTGTGACTCATTTTTAGAAGAAGACCCATAATCAACCATCGAACTCTTTCCTTTGTCCATAAGTTGACCATTTGGAGTTTCTTTTGCTAACTTTAAGGTTGATGATTGCAACATGTTTCTCTTCTTCATAACTTGTTGGGCAGATCTTGCCCCAAGCCCACTAAGAGAGCTTGGTGGTGCACTTGGCCTCGATGTTGATGACGAAGGCCCAAATGCACGAGGTGTTTTCTTCTTCGTGCTCATGTTCTTGACATAGACAGGCCATTCTCCCAATGTCATGCGACGGGAGTTTGGCTTTGCTTCATGCCTCGGAAGCTTGGAACTCGAAGGCTTGGAGGAACCAGGACGAGCCGCACGTGAAGTTGGTGCCTTGCGCACATTATTAGAATGCGCTTTGAGAGTCATTGCTCTTGCTTTTGCTGCAGCTTTCCTCGCCCTCCTTTTGGCAGCCTTGGACACAACAGGGATGAAACCTTGTTCAGGTTTGGAGTTGACTTCTTGTTGGTGAACCAGCACCATCGGTGATGCGGCAGTGGTGCGGAGAGACTCAACGCAACTTGTCGCTTGAAGGGGTCCCATGGGAACATCGATCCAGAGGGAACCCACACGAATGGTGATGAAGTCTTGAACACGGTGCGCCATGCTTGCCTTCATATAAGAAAACCACATGTGAGTTTTCTTGCCGGCGTACATGTATATCACACTTTTTTTTTTGACATTTAGATCAACTACATATGCTGCGACCATGTTGGAACTCAAAGATGAGGGGAGAAGTATGTCCCACCGGGCGTGCCAGAATCTGATGACGGGGAAAAATTTAAACGCGGTCGCGGACAAGCACCTCCACGTCAAAATAGACAAGTTTAAATTTAATTTTAATTTAAAGCATGAGAGAAAATAAATTTCAAGTTTTGCGAGTTCATACTTCCATAATTCTTACATTTACATAAAAATTATGTCAATTACATCTCCGAAGAGAAAACCACTGGTTAAGAGTTCCAAAAAAAAATTACATAATGGTCGCAGCATACTACTATTACAAAACTAAAAAATGAAAATAAATCTTCAGTCTTGTCGCCTTGGATGAATGCTTGATGAAGAACTTTATTTGACATGCTTCACGTGTAAATATGATGCAGATATGATGCACGACTTTATTTGAGATTTATGCATATTATGCCTTTTTTTATATGCGGATATGAGCATATTATTCAAGCATTGGGATATTGCCAAGCTACTTTAACATTTGCTCACATAGCAAACATTTGATATATGCTCATGGCATAGCATTTCGTCGAACATGAACCGACTTTATAGGGTTAAATCATGACATTTCCACTGTTACATATTTCCATATGTATATACCTTAGGATTTATTTGATTTTAATTTGAACTTATAGAAGAGCTTAGCATATTTGGATGCACAAATTTTTTTTAATGCTTTCTAGGTGGCAAAGAAAATTTAAAATATTTCTTATGTGTATGTACATGCACATAAATGTTTTCGATACTTGTGCACAACATATATTTTACCATGTAAATATGTTAAATGGTTTTGATATTTTTTTTAAATAACTCATATATGGCATGGCGCACATTCAGTTGAATGGCCATGATTGTATGAAGTCGAAGATCATAATATTTTTTTTATTTTACTATGACACTACATATTATGCATGTACGCAGTGATAGTTTATTTGGTTTTAACTTGAAATTTGGCGGGACGTGACGGCAATAGAATCATTTTATCTTTGTCAGGGCATCAGGTTTGGTCACTTGACCTTTGATGGCACTAGTCACTCGGGTAAATATGCAAGTAATTAGCCTGTAGGAACCTTAGTTAATTTTGTGGGTTAGCAAATGCAAACACGACGATACTATGCGGCACGCAGCAGCTAGCCTGCCATGCGCTGTGCATGAGGGATGATGAAATGGTGACGTCATATATGAAACCTTGCCAGATGAAATCATTTTATTTATCAACCGGTATATAGGGCAGTTTAATTCGGATGTACTTAATTACGGCATGCTATTGTTTAGTGCAACCTGACTATACGCACTGATGCAAGGAAATCTACTAAGAGACAACATGCTCCAGCGTGATTTTGCATCCGCCGGTAACCGGATTTTGATACTGACCACTGCAGCATTTAACATTTTTTTAACATGAATTTGATTAGTAAAAACTGGCCGAATGATCTATTTTAATTTTGTGATCAGCCGACATATATAGATAGCAGTTTAGGATACATTCACAGCATAATGTTGATGAGTGCAAAAATACCATGTGCATGATGCAAAACAATTTGTTTTTATCAATTTCTTGACTTGACGCTATGCAAGCAAATTGAAATATAGGTTGTTGGACATGACTTCGCATGTCAGTCGTCATGATTTTGATGCCGATGCAATTTACGATGCGCATAATGCAAGACAATTTGTTTTATCAATTTTTTGATAGTGATGCTATGCAAAGAAATTGAAATATAGGCTGTTGGACATGATCTGGCATGCCGGTCGTCATAATTTTGAACGTCGATGCAATTTATGGCAAGTTTTCTGATGAACTCGCAACTATGTGCGGAATCTCTCGTTACGATTATCCCGCCCACTAGTAGGGCGGTGCCATCCACTATTAAAATGGTCTTTTCGTCTCATCGTGGTTACATCCGAAGACAACACAACCAAAGGTCTTGAGCCTTCCCTTGCTTTGTATCCGAAGACACAAGCAAAAGGAGACGAGATCAGAGAACAAGTGATGAAGGACAGAAGTGCTCGGCCCGTTAATCACCGGCAATTTTCTCACCTTGCAGAACCTTTCACGGCAGTCTTCTTGCAGATGATGCTTGCCGACGAGGAGACTTGCAGATGGCCGGAACTGCATGCGCTTAATGCAGATGACGCTGCTCTCTCGATCACCACTTACCAATGCGATATTGCAGCACCTGACGGTGATTCTCTGTGAGCGTTGGCAGGATTTGTGGGAGCGTGGTTGCATTGCGGCAGCCTGGCGGCAGGATGAGTGCGAGAGTGGGCGGCAGAAAATATTCGGGAGCGGGGGGTCTTTCACGGTGACCCTTGGCTATTATTTATAGAGGAGGAATGTCATTAGCGGTTTGCTCTGAGGATTGTTTCATGGTTAACGGCAGCAGTGCGCGCGCACGTCCTGTACGTACATACTCGTTTATTAGGAGGCGAGACCATAACTATGCATGGTTTGAAATATTTCTATTTTTGGAGTTCCAATATTAAACCACGTGTGTTTATCCATATCTTGTCAGACGCTTTTATTTGTTTCACGATAGATGTTTAATTCATCGTGCATGAGAAAATAATATTTCCTTTTTATGAATTTTCAAGATGATTATTCTATATATATATTTTTTATTTGAATTAATCTTTATATCATATCTTCGGGCCCGCCAAATTTTGTGTCAACAGTGACAAATGACATGTATCTAACTAACCCTTTGTCATCGTTGATTTCTATCATTGCGACTGTTGCCTGCCATTATAATATACTCCCTTCATTCTTAAATGGATTAATTTGGCCTATGTCATTACAATTTTACGAAATTTGAAATATGTCACTCGAGCTCATATATCATATATTTGCAGAGTTCTTTTTGTAAGTGACACATCAATGGTATGTTTCAAACTTTGCAAAATTGTAATAGCATATATCTAACCCATTCTCGTTGTTGATTTCTCATCAACTTAGACTATACATCTTGTTCAAAAAATTGATTCAAATGTGTAAAATTTGAAGTTGCCATTCAAATAACTATAATAATAAATTAAATTAAATAAAATATATGATATTTATTAACTTTTTAAATAAGACAAATAATCAAAATTGATATTAAAAATCAACAACAACATCAATTTAAAAATGAAGGGAGTAAACAGCGATGTCAAACCCCCGTGACTCACTTCATGTTAATAGTAACGATTATGATGATTATTTCTATATATACTGCACATATCTGTTTTCTAGAATTTTCTATTTAAACACAGCTAAATTCCTTTGTGTCAGATCAGATTGCCGACGGCGGCATGAAAGATGGCGTCGTCTTCTGCTGCACGACGAGCACGGAACCCATCTCCAGCGACTCGTCCGACGCCAGTATCTCCCCGACCGGACCTACCTCCACGCACTTGGCCAACTCTTCCAACCCCACCACCAGTTCTTGTGGCTGCCGCCCGCCGCGCCCCGCCACCACCAGTGCGTACGCGCCGGCCATACCGCGCAGCGTCTCCACCACGTCCGTCGGCCCCGTCACTGCCCTCTCCGCGTACGCCGCGCGCTCCTTCGCCACGTACTCCCGGTGGAACGCCAACATGCACTCGTCGTCCGGCTCCACGCTTACGCCGCCAGCGTCGTCATCGTGGACCACCACTTCGATGTCGGCCCTTCCCGTCGTGGCGTGGTCTTTTGCGGCGCGCAGCACGAAGCGGATGATCGTCAGCCTGACGGACTCGTTCTTGGCGAGGCGACAGGCGAGGGCCACGGCCTCGCGGTCGTCGGGACCGCCTAGGAAGACTGCGGCGACTTGGGTTGTCGTAACCTTCTCGTTTCCCTGGCTCCCCGCGGCCTCCTTGCTCG
>BCLF01000049.1:2084707-2116102 GCA_001602275.1 Zoysia japonica | reverse complement strand
GTTGGTTTTTTACCAAAGTTTGTTCAACGGCTGAAGGAAATCAACTTTTTGAGGGAAGATCTTATCTTTAGCATACACAGTGTCACGGTAAGTTGTTAAATACCATCTAATGAGTGGAGATTCCTGTGTTTCTTTGATAGTTCCTGTGACACTTGATGAGGTTTTAATTGTCTGGAAACCAATACAGGGAACTGATAGTGGTGTTGACACATATTTTGGGCTTTGCACATATCCTGGGCGTGAACTACGGCACCGTATCGACTTGAAGGTATATGCAGATACCGCTGCACATTCTCAATTATGTTGATGCTTTTGAAAAAGAATCAGAAATATTGTGAATTATATATATGAACTGGCATGTCACGAACATTCTCTATTTATTAACCAAAATATTATTTTTTTTCCAGTTATTGCTTGCAATGGCGATGATGGATTCATGATGGCTAACATATTAATATTATACAAGTTATTGGATCATGAAGCTGAATTTCCTTGTGTATTGACAGGTTTACCCAAGGAACAGATATGCATGTGGGCTGCTTGCATGGACTGGAAATGATGTACTAAATCGACGGTATAAACTCCAAAATTGAACTTTTCTTATTCTCATGCACCCTCACCCCCACCCCTCTTAAAAAAGGACCTTTTCGTGAGATTAACCTCAATATTTATGGCATACTACAGATTAAGATTATTAGCAGAATCAAAAGGATATGTACTTGATGACACTGGATTGTATCTTGCAACAAAGGGCAGTGGTGGAAAACATGTATGTATGCTTATAACATCACCAATGAACAATCCCATTTAGAAGCTTCATTTCATTTGTTGTTAAATTTCACAGGCGGGGAGGTCAGATGCAATAGTAAACTGTCACACCGAGAAGGATGTGTTCGACACGCTTGGATACCCTTGGCTGGAACCCCATGAGCGTAACCTTTAACCTTTTTTTTTCCTGTAGAATGTCTCTTGTAAAGCTATATGTTCATAGCTCCTCTCCTGTGCTGTGACTAGTAGGATGGACCTTTTTGGCTATGGTTCTATACTTATTTTCCCAGGCTAAAGAATACAAGCAGTCTCTGTTCATGCATTCCTTTATATCCTCTGAGCCGAGATTGTTGTGGGTGCTACGCATTTGTTGTGTTTGTTACGTTAAATCATTAGCTGGATACTCGTGTATTACAGAGGATTTCAACAGGCCATAGTAAGATATACTCTCCCTTCTAAAATTGATGTTGCCGTTTCTAACATCAAACAACTTTGATGGTTCATTTTATTCAATTTTTTTTTATAAATATCATATATTTTGTTATAATTTATTTTATCATTAAATTTATTTGAGTCATAATTAATAATTTTACACATTTACATTAACTTTTTGAATAAAATAAATGATCAAAGTCGATATTAAAAATCAACAATGACAACAATTTTACATTTCATATCCTTAAATATAGATATATAGCTACCTAAACCAGGATATCATCTGACATGTTATACAGGGTAAAGCGATGGCTCAATCATTTAAACCAGCAGCGCAAAGAAATGCCATATATGATATACCAGGTCACTCGTAAGATAGCTTAAATTTGTGTTAATTGAAATCATGCCCTTGCAATTTTGCTGTTCTAGAAATATACTCTCTAACTTTTAGTAATTGGTTTGGTGCCATTATTATTCTATGAAAATTATAAATATACCTATATATATATGTATTGCAACGTTACAGACCCATCTGCAGTACACATATTTTTAATTTGCATACAAAAATACAATTGCTGCAGGTGCGCCTATAATGTTAAAATACGTACATATGAGGATATTTCCAATTTTGATAGAATAATAATGGCGCAGAAGTTGAAAGGCATATTTTTGAAACAGCAAAATTGTAAGAGCATGGTACCAATTAACCCAAATTTGTGTTAATTGAAATCATGCCCTTGCAATTTTGCTGTTCTAAAAATATACTCTCTAACTTTTAGTAATTGGTTCGGTGCCATTATTATTCTATAAAAATTGTAAATATACCCATATAT
Source organism: Zoysia japonica (assembly GCA_001602275.1). Lineage (NCBI taxonomy): Eukaryota > Viridiplantae > Streptophyta > Magnoliopsida > Poales > Poaceae > Zoysia > Zoysia japonica. The sequence continues at coordinate 2,114,066 of BCLF01000049.1, read as the reverse complement.
ATGTATTGCAATGTTACAGACCCACCTGCAGTACGTACATATAGGCATATTTCTAATTTGCATACGAAAATACAATTGCTGCACGTGCGCCTATAACGTTAAAATATGTACATATGAGCATATTTCCAATTTCGATAGAATAATAATGGCACCATGCTGATTAGCAGAAGTTGAAAGGCATATTTTTGAAACAGCAAAATTGTAAGGGCATGGTACCAGTTAACCCAAATTTGTGTTAATTGAAATCATGCCCTTGCAATTTTGCTGTTCTAGAAATATACTCTCTAACTTTTAGTAATTGGTTTGGTGCCATTATTATTCTATGAAAATTGTAAATATACCCATATATATGTATTGCAACGTTACAGACCCACCTGCAGTACGTACATATAGGCATATTTCTAATTTGCATACGAAAATACAATTGCTGCAGGTGCGCCTATAATGTTAAAATACGTACATATGAGCATATTTCAAATTTCGATAGAATAATAATGACACCATGCTGATTAACAGAAGTTGAAAGGCATATTTTTGAAACAGCAAAATTGTAAGGACATGGTACTAATTAACCCTTTAAATTTTCATACAGCAAGACACTTTTAACTTTCAAGCCTTGCACATATTATGTGTGATATTGCAAAGCCTTGATTTCTTTTGGTACCAACAAACATAGCCTTTGCAATACAAAGGGAATGCACCTGTCAAACCCTGGAGGGGATGTACGGTCTATGGTGCACCATCAATGGATATACCGAAGAAATTTCAGAAGTCAAGAAAACTAACCAACAGTACCTAGTTGGGTGTGAAGCTTATTTACATCTCTTGCCTACAGCTATGTGTGAGCAATGCCACAGCCAAAGATGCGATCAGAAAAAGCTATCGCTGGGACCACCACCAAGCATTTCCTCCCGATCGATGAAGCGCTCAAGAATCTCCTTGTCTTTGGTGACAATGCATTCATCATCTTTGCCAAACCAATCGTAGCGGTTCTTTGCAATATAATCATAGACTGCATCCCGCAATGGGGTTGGGACGATCAGCAAGGAGCTCAAGACTGAGTAGGGAAGAGGCAGGTATGATGCAACTTTCAGTGCAGCTGCAGCCAAAATATGCAAGTATTAGTACCAGCATTGTAGAGAATGCAACATACCACTACTGAGATGAACAACTGATGAGAAAAATGAAACAGCTCAAAAGTACATAAACCATAACATGTCATATTCCTTTTTGTGGCTAAGTGAGTATGACTCCAAAGATCCTAGCACATAGTTCAGGACCTCGATCTGGTGCAAAATTTGCAGTTTCTCAAATTTTGCTCAATTTAATACAGGAGCATTAGAGTGGTTGCCAAAAACAAAGCCAGTAACAGAATGATTTGAGTTGACTGCAACCAGCAAATTTAACAGAAATTAGATGGATCTACCATATATGAATAACTGAAGAGCAAAAGGCTTTAAGTTGCTATCCTTCCCGAGGCTACTTTTAAAGAACTGGCCCAGATCATAAGCATCAACAGGAAGCACAATGAACTACCCACAAGCCCTAAATCAAGACCAATGTCACATTGGCACAAGCCACACAACGCATAACTGTAAAAATCACTCAGCCATTCAACCTCCATGACAAAATCATGGAACTCTAGAAGAATTGCAGAAAAGATGGCGAACCACCAGAATAGCTAGAAACCTCACCACAATTGAACATGGCTTAGTCAGCAGCAAACCTAGTTACCTAGCATCAGGTGGTGCTATCATCAGTCACTAGTATCGAAATTCAAACATAGAATAGATAACCGATCAGTGTACACTAAATAGTTGATAGCTGCTGTTAGCATACTAAGCCCGCATCGCATTGCAGATTTGTTCATGCCATAAAAGCACCCAAAAACAACAAGCTCTGAATCAGACCAGGGGGCACTAACCCGTAGAGCCCTCGTAGTAGGCATCCGGCCCCTCAACAAAGAGCACTCGTCGCAGCACGTCCTCCCGGTCCACGCCGACCAGCCGCAGGTACGGCTCCGCAGCCTTGGACTGGACGCAGCAGAACCTGATCTTGGCGTGCTTGTCCGCCCTGATGACCCACTTCACCCCTGCATTGCAACGCACCGGTCAATTCCACCGCATGAACAATCAACACAGGGTACAAGTAAGTCCGATCAAACGCGAATCGTCCCCCGTTTAGCCGCCACGGAAACGATCCCCTCGTGGGGAAGTCACAATGAGCTAGGTCGCGCTGGTGCTCACCGCGGTGGCAGAGGTGGCAGACGCCGTCGTAGATGAGCACGCGTGGCTGCAGCACCGTAGGCGCCGTGGCCGCTACCGCGGCACCGGAGGAGGAAGACGAGGCGGCGCGCGGCGGGTCGGACCCGTCGATGGCGATTTCGTCTGCCGCGGCGGCAGCGGCACGGGATGCGTAGCCGCGGGGGACAAGGCACAGTAGCGACGGCGCGAGGCGGGGCCCGACGCGGACCCGGGCGGCGAGGGTTCGGGCGAGCATTTTTTTTTTTTTTTCATTCGTCTCGGGCGGGGCGGGGCGGGGCGGCGAGGCGGCGGGTTCTACTACACAACACCAGGCCGTGACGCTTTCTCCCAAAACTCCGGCAATTCAGTCTAAAAAAAACTCCGGCAATTCTTATTTTTTATTTTCTGTCTCGTTGCTTTATCTTTACAGATACCGCGTACTCTCTTCGTGCAACAACTTTTTAATTCAACTTTAACTATTTGTCTTGTTCAATTTTTTTTTATAAATTTCATAAATTTGATATAATTTGATTTACAATTTAAAATTTTACATATTTAAATTTTTTTTTAATAAAACAAATAGTCAAAATTAAATTTAAAAATCAACAGCGACATCAATTAAAAAACATTAATTAAAAAACGAAAGAGTGTCTCCTGATTTTTTTTTTAGCAATAAGATCCTCTCTTAATTGGAGGGTGTTATTGTCAATGATTCTGAAAATGAAAGAAAACAAAAGGTCGACGATATTGACGCAAAACAAACAATCGTATTCCGACTTCAAAAAGAAAAAAAAAACAATCCTATTCCAAATCGAAAGCATGATTATGCACTGCAAAGCAGTGAATATACAGCAAAACGTTTAAATCCAATAATTCAAGAAGCGAATGGAGTGATATGTCTCTCCCAAAGTGTTTGACTTAAAACTGAAATCATCCAATATTTTTATTTTATCATGGTCTATTTAATTACTTTTTTCTACTGGATATTAAAAGTCTAAGAGCACTTTGGAATGAGTGATTTTATAATCTTATATTTTTCTGTAAAATAAAACAAACCCTGTAAAATCTTTGCATTCCAAAGAAGTCCTAAATGTAACATATAGTCTACAAATATTTTTTAGTATCTTTTGACATCGTTTCCCTTTTTTAAAAAAGTGACAAGTTAAAATGTGGCAAATGAAGGTAGGAGTAATATTTTTCTTAGCTTATAATTGTTAAACTCTAGATAGAGCTTTGTTTAATTGTTGGTATTAAATTTTTAATAAATATTTAATACATCGCTATCTATTCATTGAATCTATTATTCTATTAACAAACCGTGATGATACACCAACTCTCATTTTTGCCTTCGTTGCTTTAGCCTTTTCATTTGAAATAATTTTATTTATACCATTAGTTACACTTTTCATATATACCACTACATTAAATCAATGATATGTATAATCAGATTTTATATATCATTGATTAGCTTGATAGTATAGATAAAAAATACATTCAAAGTGATGATATAAGATACAAATAGCCCTTTTCGTTTCTCTCATCATCGAAATAAACGCAGGGACTTTGCCTTCCACTTGCACTTCATCCGAGGTGGGGTTTAATCTGATCATCCAAACCGTCGAGTCCCAATCCGAAGGTCATGATTTCTCGCATCTAATCCCGTGCGAAACCGGGGTTTCGACTCACGCCTGGAAGCAGGAACTGTAGGAGACGAGCAACAGGAGCCCGCCGGAGAAGAGCGGCTCGATGCTCCTGTGCGCGGCCACCGCTCCCGCCACCGCGGCCGCCTCTTTATCACGTCTCCTCCGCGCTGCCCCCGCCCACCTTCCGCCGCCTCTCTACCGCCCGACTTCACGACGGCTGCGTGCTGGCCTCAGGGGCTCCCCGCGCACCATCTCCTCCGACAACGACGTCTTCTGGCAGGAGCCAGATGATGGGTTCGGGAGCGACTACGAGGGCGATGATGAGGAAGCAGTAGAGAGAAGGAGTGGCTCGCCGTTCTCCAGGCTCGAAGCGGCGCGGCAGCACGAGCAGGAGCTCCGGAGAGGTATCTATGATTTGAACTGACCATTTTTTCCCCTTTTTGGCCCCCCTTCTCTTGATATTCTCGTAGCTCCATGTTCTTTCATTTCGTTTTTCTCCTGCCGTAGTGGGGGGGGGGGGGGGGTGTATATGCAGTTTATAATGTGCAGTTGATGCGTGTTAAAAAGTTGCGTTGTTTATGTTTCTAATTTTCCAGCATCTAGATGTACTAGCTGCATTGAGAGTTCTAATAGAAATTATTGTGACTAATCTGTTTGCCTAGAAATCGAATCTCTCTTAACTCCAGAAGAAAGGGCTATCTTGGACCAGAACGAGATCCCTGATGTCAGCAAAATATCATCAGTTAAGTTTCTCCCGCTGCCTTCACGTTAGGAACCATATTTGTTGATAATTTCTTGAATTCTTACTGCAATTGAGTAATCGAAATATATCAAGTTTGAAATGAATGCATGGGATGATGATTTTACTTCTCTGAATTATTAGAATTTGCTTCTAAACCCTGAAGTTTGGATTCTCTGGTGCAGCCAAAATGGCATCCGCTTCATAGCTACGCGTTGGCGCTGCATATTCCTCTCATGGACAGGCTTCTGGACAGTGGTGTTGACATTGATTTACTTGATAAAGTAGGTTATATACTGATGACTTTTTTATTTTTTGATGGCTGATAAACCTCACACTGGACAACTTTTGGAGTGTTTATGGTTCAGGATGGTTTCGCCCCTCTTCATAAGGTGGTCATCGGTAAAAAAGAGGCTGTCATTAGCCATCTCCTGAGAAAAGGGGCAAATCCCCATGTTAGAGATAGGGTAAGTGGTTTGCTGGCACAATCTTCTTGTGAATTTTTGTTTCATATTTTGCAACAGTGAAGTTCAGAAAACTTTTTGAAGCATTGTTAGCTGTAGTCACATTAACAGATCCCTCTGATACTAGAATACAATTTTCAATTCTGATTCCAAGATCTTTCCTTAAGTTGCCTCTTGAATTAAATCTGCTGATTTGCAGGATGGAGCCACACCATTACATGATGCCGTCCAAGCTGGTGCACTGCAAACCGTGAAGTTGCTGATTAAGTACAAGGTCGATGTCAATGTTGCTGATAGTGTGAGTTAAATGTGTGTATTTCATCTTAATCGTTTTCAAGGGCGTGTGATTTTCTTTTACAATATTTTCTCTAAATATAGGATGGATGGACACCGCTACATAAAACCATACAAAGTAGAAACAGGGATATAACAAAAATCTTGCTTGTCAATGACGCAGATAGGTCAAGAAGAACCAGGGTATGCCTCTATGCTGCATTGTTTTTTTTTTTTTTACCTATTGTTGCTGCTGCTGCTTCTTGAGTTTTACCTACAATTTAATGTCTTTTTATATTGCTTCAAATATGATGTCAGACGACCCCTTGAACTTCTTGGTGTCTATGCAACTATTTCTCAATCCATACATGTTCTACAAGCTGTATGGATGAACACCTATTCTTTTATGTTACCCAAAAATCAAAATTGATGCCTGAGATCATCTGACTTTTTTTGTGCAACTTTACAGGATGGAAGAACTGCATTGGATCTAAGCTTATGTTTCGGAAGGGATTTCAAATCATATGATCTTGCAAAGCTTGTCAAAATTGTTCCTGGAAATAGAGATTTTTGACTTTGTCCAGGCATAAATATTAGAGGAAGGAAGAACAATTATTAACAGCCATGTGGATGAGTTTTACCATTTGTTCAGAACTTCAGAGAATCATTAGTTCTTTCATTATGAATCCTATTCCATTGTTCTAACTTCTAACCCAGGTTTATAAGTAACCTATGTAGAACACACAAGAGAACAAAATTACCATTTTCTGGTCCTGCAACTGATCTTGTCTGTAACTTTGGGACCCTGATAGAGTGATCTGCACTTCTGCAGCTATTCTGGTGCCAAAGGATATACCTGAAATTCAACCTGTTGGCTTTCAGCTATGTGTATCCTAGAGCTGTTATTGGCAAAAAAATTACCTCAGTCAAGTGAGCTCACTATAATTAGGTCACTCTGACCACCGATTGTAATTGAATTAGCTATATTACAAGGAAATTTACGTCACTTTCACAATGTTAGTCTCAAAATAAGTGCTGGGACAAAGAAGAGGCCGATTGTATTTGCACGATATATCCATGCTATAAAGAATCTTTGCGCACACAAATACCCAAATTTTACTGGCTAATGAGAACCTTAATAAAAAAATTAAGCTTTCTGTGCAGAATTGCATAATACACGAGAACTGTACCTGAATCCAAGCAACCAGAGCGAGTTTGCACATAAATATCAACTTTCTAGCATACTACACAAGAAATGTAGGGTTGATGATTGCCTTGCAATATAGAGCTGGACATTTTGGACATGTGAAAAATTGAAACCTAGTACTCAATACATCTTCAACATCAAAATCTCTTCTGCAAAAAATGACTAGACATGCCACAAATGCATGTAACACAGCACAGAGAAGTGTACTAGAGCCAATAACCTCCTAATAAATGCCTATTCTTCTTGTAAGGAGACACGCCTGAAGATAGCCTGGAATGTTTGCCCTCCATTTCTGGCAACTTTTTGGCCTTCTTCAGTGGCACTAGACAACAACTTCACCACCGCGTCAGCTTTTATCTCTTCGTCTGGAACAACTTCAAATAGCGGGTGTTTCTCCAGGCATGAGCGCATCCACTCTCCGAGTTCCTCAACATCAGTTATGGTATATATGATTCCTCCCACTTCCATCACATAAGCATACTCATCGAGCAACTGCATGCTAATAACCCTCCTCCGATGGTTCTTCTCCTTGAAATGAGGATCAGGGAACAGGAAGAACATCTTGGTGAGCTGGGCCTTCCTGAAGTAGTTTGGGATGTACTTCATCGAATTGGTACGCACGACAGATATGTTGTCGTACTGTCCTGGGTTTGATGCTCTCAAAGCCAAGATCCTCTCTTTGACATACTCAGTTACCTGAGGATACATGAAAAGCAAAACAATGAACTCAGATATTGCCAGCTGAACTCTGAGCTAGGTGTTCAGGCCACTTGAGTAAAAGTGTTTGCTGAAAAAAAAATACATAATTTGCTCAGTAGATATCCCAGTTTAACATGGTAGCATAAACTCAGGTACACAGACTCTGCAAAGCTGAAATAAAATGATAGAAAAAAGTTTGGAGTGTTTACTAATCTATATCAAAAGTTCAGTTAAATTAAAAAAATTTAAGGTGAGCATTGAGGCGGAGCCCAGGTACAACACCTAGGCGACAATGCATTATCAGGCCCTTGTGCCAACAATGAAACGCATGGTTGGCTAGGTGTAGGTGATCCCTTTAAAACGAGTCTCAATCGATTGCAATAAGCCAGTGATTGGTCTAGTAACTGTTACCAGGTGCAGAAAAGGTTCGTACCAAATTACAGCATATACCAGACTTTCAAAGTTTCAGTAGAGTTTCTGAAAATATTGTACTGTAAGCCAAACCCAGTGCAGTGTCTATCTTCGTAGTACTAGTGACTTCAGGTTTGCAACCGCAACTCCACAGCTACATTAATCGAAACAAATCAGGGGCTGCAAAAAAATCATCACCTTGTCCCTGAGCTCCATGCCGATCATGAGCGTGTCGGGGAAGAGAGGCGAGAGCCCGACGAGCAGCCCGCCGAACCCGCACCCTACATCCGCAAAGCGGATCCGTGGCGCCCCCGCCGCCGCCTCGGTGCCACCTTTGTCCGCCGGGAAGTACCGCGGGTAGTGCTGCGAGAGGTCGAACTCGTCGGGCGCCACGGGGACCGGGAAGTGCGAGTCGCTGAGCGGGTTGCTGTGCGCCCGCGCGCGGTAGAACCGCTTCCGGGGGAGCTTCCCCGCCGCCTGCGGCTGACCGCCGCCGGTGCTCGCGCCGTTGGTCCTCGTCATGGGGAGGGCGAGAAGGGCACGGAACGGAAGGACGCTGCGGCGAGGCTGGAAAGGAAAGACAGGACAGGTGGTCGGCGTGGCGTGGCGCGGCGGAGGGGCGTGGAGGCGGCGCGGTGTCTGCGTGCGAGGTGCTAGGGCAGCGGCGGCGTGTAGCCGTGGAGGGAAGCGGGGCGAAGCGTAGTCGGGCCGTGAGCGGCTGTCGGGCGACGAGAGTTGAGATGGGCTGAAACGGGAAAGAATAGCCTGCGTTAGGAAGGTGGGCTTCTTTCGGCCTAGGTGCACGCTGATCTCAAGACTTTGAACAGGTTTAAGCTCATTCATTACTAGTATACTGTTTTTTTTTCATTGATCCGTTCTCTTTTTTTTTTCTTTTGATCACTATTTTGTGAGCCCAAGAGTAATACCAAAAAATTTATAGTGGAAGAATAGTGACTTTATTATTTCATAAAGTTACATTAGTTTTTCTGATTAACCCTTATGATATTAATCTGGTGAACACTTATTCGCTGCTTGTTCGTCGGGTTGATAGAATACTTTTAATTTTCTCAAACAATTCAGCAACTAATACTTTAATCTTAAAGTTACCCCTAAAATATTAGGTAGTAGTTTTGAGAGAGTATTGACCGTAATTAGACCATACAAGAGCTCATGGGCGAAATGATCACCAAATTTCACCGGGCAGAGCGATGCCTTGCTGCATACTCATCCTTTTCGACGGTAGTACCAGATTAGTGCTGTTTCGTACTGCTGCCTTTACCAGGTGTTCGCTGATTATGCATGATCAGCGCTGATTTGGTATCTGATGATTTGTGATCATTCTGAGATCCAGCTTAGCCAGGGCGTACCGGTACCAAGCACCGGTTCTTTTGGCTAGTAAAGGTAGTTTAATTTAAGATGGTTAGTGTGGTGACAGCGAAGGTGCATCGCCCTTGAACAGAAAAGGAGGGAAGAAGACACTGCAGCCGCTGCAGTCTAGCAGTCGCGAGCCAGCCAGAGGCTGCGCCACGTGCAAAAGGTCGCGGTTTGATCGAAAATCGTAAAAACCATTTGAATGCCTTATTTAAATTTAAAATGAGAATTTGTATTAAATCTACGTGTGATGCTACAATAAACAGCTCATTTTTTTTATTTTTCTAATGGTTTTTAGTTTTTAAATTTTAAATTTTTATTTTCTTTAAAACTAATAAATCAAAGAAACTGGATCAAACAAATTTCACATCGATAACCATAAAATCAGGTCCAGTTTTGACTGGTTTTGTAAACCAAGCTCGCACATGCCACGCCAGCTTTGCCAATTGCCGCGTGCGTGCCGACTGCCTCCTTACTGCGAGCGATCGTCCATTCTGAGACACGAGAAACCAGTCGCCAACGCAGAAACACGATGAGGATCCAGCATTCCCAATGCTCTCATCACCTCGCCCCTCTGCGCACGGTGACGCCCCCACTGCCTTCCAACCTCCCGAAACCAGCGAAGCTTACCTTTCGGCCAAAGTCACGTCTCAAAAGCGCCGCGCCCGCTGCACCCCGGCGCGTTGCACGCGCACCCCCCTCTTCTCTTGCCACTAACTAGGTTTTCGCTTTTGACAAAAAAAAAAAAAAACAACCGACTAGCTAATTTTGCTATAATACTAAGTTCGATTTTCAGTCGAAAACAAAATCGGATTGGACCGATTTGATAGAAAACCAATTGGTTTTCATCGGTTTTTCAAAACCCTGAATTGTCTACCTGCGTATGAAAAAAGCCATTCGCTTCCATTCGCTTCCAACACAAGAAAAAAAAAAAGGCGCCTTGTGGATTCCAGCTCCTGCCGCACCATCGCGGCGGTCCGGCGGAGACCATGATTGCCGGCTCGGCCGGCACACCAAGAACAACGGATATACTACTAATACTGTAGAATGCAACAAGATCCTCGTCTGCAAGAGGAGAGACGCGATGCAAGCGGACAGTGCGGACACAATCTTCGACTCACTGATAATGTTGCGAGTCAGACCTGTGACTTTTTTACATTGGCTAGAGATCTACTAGCATCTATAAGCACCAACAGAACAAGCGTCTCGCCACCAAACCCAGAAACCGATTCCATTACCGCGGTGGTACGCGGCAGCACAACTTCGTTCTGTTCCTCTGCCGGAGTCGGATCGGACATGAACTCCACTCCTGCAGAGGAACACACGGTTCAATTCATTCACCGGCTACCGATCTGTTGCATGCGTGCATCAGCTGCTGGTTGCTTCGGCGATGCTGTGCAGAGAAGGGCGCCACTGGCCGTGCCTCGCCCCGGAATGCGTCGACGGGTTGCTCCGGGTGCTGTCCCTGGCCTGTGAATTGGATGGGCGGCAGTAGAGTAATCAGATGGTGAGGATTCCTAATTAGCTTCACTTCCAACAAGTATACTAGTGCTAAACGGTTAATCGAAAGCGAAAAACATAAATGTTATGCGTTATCTGCCTTCTCATGAAGCCGGCCATGTTCTTGATTCTTCAGTTTTATAATAACTGATTGAACTGGAGAATGTCAAACTTGTAGGCCGTCTAAGTTAGTATTTTATATTGGGATAGGGAGTAGCCCAAAATTCGGTAAGCTACCGTCGCTAGAGTTTTCCATGAGAGTAACGAAAGCAAGATGTGACCACGGCATTATTATGAGGCAAATTGTACAGTAAACTCAAATGAACGTGAACCGTTTCTTTACACCGATCTTGAGAAGAAAATAGTTCTTTTACCTCTTAGGATGTAAAATCACTAAAATAATTAATAATTATTATAATATTTAAATTGAAAGGGAATCAACAAATTATAAAAAGTTGTATATGTTGTATATTAGGTAAGTGACTATTTTAGAAATAAACGTCATCATCGAGAAAGAAATTTTTTCATGGAAGGAAATTTAGTCAGAGACATTGCATGAACTATTTTTTTTCTAAAATTCGACGGTTCAGATTGATTTGGGGTTGCACCCTTCTAAGAGGTGAAAGAAGGGGAAATGGTTTACCTTAGCGGAACTCTATTATGTTGTTATCTAGAATAATTTATGCACCATAAATAAACAATGATATCATGCTTTGATTAGATTATGCGGTCGATTCCTTGTATCTTCATCATCAATTGCTATATGATGATGATATCTTTAGTAGTATCAAATTGGTTGGTTGGATAGGTACTAGTGCCACTTTAAAAGGTCTGGAGTTAGGAGGATGGGCAGGTAAATATATAAAAAAATATCAGTGGAAATAAAAGTAAGCGACATAGCCCAAATATACTGCAGGATCAGAAAGTTAACTAGGAGTATGACTTTTTTAAAAAAGAAAACCATCACTGCCATTATTTCTGAGTGAAATCAAACAAAGCATAATGCTTGACTGGAAGCGAGATTCTAGTGGTCTTGTGAACCAGAAATTACTAAGTCAAACTTCAAATACAGAACCAAGCAGAGAAGGTGAGCATATCATTTTTATTGTTGGAACATGTTTTTGTATGCAATCTTGAAAAATCCACATGACCGAAGAACGCATATTCATTGGTGCGTACTACCACATATCTCAATCAAAATCTATTTATAGTCAAGTTAATCAAAATAGTATAGCAATGATGTTAGTAGTATGTTACTGCCAAAAAAAGAGCTGGGATGGACAACGAGACAGGGGAGAGATTGAACACCAGTAGAAAAGATGGATGGTAATCACTATACCTGATTAATGCCGTCATCAAGCTGTGAGTCGTCACCGGAGCCGGTGGTCCGGCCTCCGACGTGCAGCTTGGACTGTGGAATCTGCTGTAGCTGCGCCATCTTGGCTTTGCCCTCCTTCTTGGCCTGCATCGCCTTGGTGACCTCGGCGACTGTGATGAGGCGGTAGACCTGCCCGAGCATCAGCGTGTCCCGCGGCTTGAGCAGCTTCACCCGCGTCACCCGCGGGGCCGGCGCCACGCGCAGCTGCTCCGCCTGCTCGACCTGCTGCTTCTTACTGTGCTCGTCGGCGGCGGCGCCGGCGCCGTGCGTGACGAGCGCGACGTAGTGGCCCGGGTTGGCGCGCATGACCTCGGCGGCGCTGGTGGCCCAGTAGAGCCGCTGCACGCGCCCGCCCGGATGCTGCACGACCACCGTCGCCGCCTCCGCCGCCTGGCAGTTGCCCATGGATGGTGGATCCTCGGTCTCGGTTCCCGCGGCCTCTTTGCCGGCGTCCTCGCGTACGGACGAGCGGGTGAGAGAGACGCGCAGGCAGCGTTGGGGAGATGAGAGACACAAGTTGGTGGCATCCGGGCGCGGGCGGTGCTCTTTTGATTTATTAAGCGGCGGCGGTGGGCGCGCACGCCGCCGGTGGGTGCCTGCGGTCGGTCGTATTATTAACGGCTCAGATGGTGGCGCTGCACAAATGGATGATGGAGCTGACCGCACTCCTGCACCGCCACCGGCGCAAAGCCGCCGGTGGGTGCCTGCGGTCGTATTATTAACGGCTCCGATGGTGGCGCTGCGCAAATGGATGATGGAGCTGACCGCGCGCCTGCACCGGCGCAGAGTAACGGGTCCACAGTCCCACTCCCACCTCTACTTCCGGCTGTGAAAAAAAGTTTGGTCGGCCTGTTATTCTCGCGTGCGTGGGCCAAACGGTTCGTCACCCGATTCTAGATGAAGCAGGCCGTGGGCCGTGATCAAGTCTTGCACTCTGTCACAAGTCGATTTTGTTTTTCAAGGTGTACCGAGCGATGGTTGGCTCTCGTCTCACTCACAACGTGCAACACGAGCCCATTCAGCCTGTTTCTCGGTCCAGGTAAAGCGCACTCAGTCATCAGCCACTTAACGAGTATCAGGGATCCACTGCCACTCAACCGCTTAGTAACATGTGGGCCTGATGCACTAGATGGTCCACATGTTAGTGAGCGTGTAGTCAACTACATGAAGTTAGGCCATAGGGATCCCAATCCACCAGGGACCGCTTCTCTGAATATCAATATTGTCTTAGGTCTATTTGTTTCCTAGTAGATTATATAATTCAGATTATAATATGCACATTATATAATCTAAGATTATAATCTAGAGATGGATGGCAATGATAAATAATTGTTTTAAACTTGGTATGGATAGTAGGTGTTTTTGCAGATTATAATTTAAAATAAGCTACTAATGAGCAGCTTATCAAATTATAATAATTCAGGCTTGAGATTAAATAACCTGGCAAAATAAAGTGTTTTGTTTATTTACCTCTACATATTATAATCTGTAGATTATATAATTCAAAAGATTATAATCCCAAACCAACATGGCCTTATCCATCTTTACCTACTGCAATTTCAACTCAAGAAAATGTCACAGAATTGGAAGCATGATCTTAAACAACATCAACCTTATAGCGGTCGAGTGGTTAACAGAGACTCGCTAGAACGAAAGAGCAACAACATCTCCCTGTAGCCCTTTGTTTTAGTTGTGTTTTGGACGCGTTGTAGTGCTCATGTAGTAGGGTTGCTGTTTCAATTTGTTTTATGCTGGGGTCATGGTGTTTCTTTTTTCATCATCTCTTAATAAACAATGTGCATATACTTCGATAAATAAATCCTGTAGTGGTGGGCACGAAATCTGTCACTATATATTCTCCGGTTGACCTGTAGTATATATATACCCGTAGTTGCCATAAAAATGGCCTAGTTTTTTCTTATTTATAATAGTGAAAGAAAAGTCTTAAAAAAGTATAGCCAATTAATAGTACCTACTAGAAGTAATGGTTTGACTGCTTTTAACCCATGACTGAACGTTTAACTCGAATTTGAACTAAATCAACTATATTTAATTTGAAACCTCATCTCACAGTAAAACCCATTACATTTTTTTCTCCTCATCGAGTTTGAATAAAATTGTCCATTGTAGGTTTCACTGAAAGCGAGGGGTGACACCGAAGGACCATAGTACAACCCAAACCAAAACACGGATGAAAACAAGGCCAAACGTAGAATCTCCCACCGACGCGGCGAGAAGATTAAACTAATTCGAGCCGATCGACGCATGGGACGTTCCAGAGACGCAACCAGAAGGTTAGATTACTATCACCGGTGGGAACCTGGTCGACACCCCCCCCCCCCCCCCCCCCCCCCCCCCCCCCCCCCCCCCAATATCTATACAACTACATCGAACTCGCCATTGTAATCGGCGTTTAACTAAGCAAGCAAACCCATAACCTTTGCTCGCTGGTAATCGTCGCCGGCGGCAGCTGCTTCTTCGTTCGAGATGGAAGCGTACCGTCCTCACAAGCACAAGGCGATGTGTCCCAAAGGCGGCGGCCATGGCGGCTACTTCGTGCCCAAGCCCGTCTGCGCTTGGCTCGGCTGCGGCTTCCTCGGCCTCGCCCTCCTCCACATCCTCTGCTGCTCTCCGTCCTCCACCGGCGACCAGGAATCGGTGCTCTCGCCTCTGATCCAGTACCTCGACGACACTTACTCCTTCGTCTCCTCCGAGTACGTCAATGCTGTAGATCTTCATGGTTGCTTGTATCAGGATCTTGGTTGGTCTGATTATGTGTTTGGTTGGATGTGATCTGCAGGCCGAAGAACTGCAGCTACTCGGAGGGGAGGTGGGTGTACGCGCCGGGGTACGGGCGGCGGTACAACGGGACGCAGTGCAACGTGAAGGAGAGCCACGACTGCATCCGCAACGGGCGTCCGGACACGGGGTACCTTGACTGGCGGTGGCAGCCGGCGGCGGGGTGCTGGCTGCCGGCGTTCAACCCGCGGGCGTTCCTTGCGCAGATGCGCGGCAAGCACGTGGCGTTCGTCGGTGACTCGATGGCGCGGAACCAGGTGCAGTCCCTCGTCTGCCTGCTGAGCTCCGCGTACCCGCCGCGCGTCGTGTACCGGGACCGTAACCCGTTCAAGTACTACTTCTGGCGGTGGTCGTTCCCGACGCACGGCGTGACGGTGTCCTTCTACTGGGCGCCGTTCATCGCGCGGGCCACGGGGAAGGCCAGCAACGACAGCCTGCCGCAGACCATGAACTACGTCGACCTCGCGGCGCTGGACGACCGGTGGGCGGCCGACGCCGACTCCATGGACGTCGTGGTCTTCTCCATCGGCCACTGGCTGCTGAACGGCGCCATCTACTACAACGGCACCGAGATGGTCGGCGCGCACCAGCACCCGGAGCTTAGCAACACGACCTTCCTCGGCTACGCGTTGCCGATGCGGCTCGCGTACCGGAACGCATTCGAGCGGCTGATGATGAGCAGCAGCTCCTCCTCCGGCGGCGCCGTCGTCCGGCAGCGCAACGTGGTGCTCGCCACGTTCTCGCCCGCGCACTTCGAGGGCAGCACCGTCACCACGGCGTGCCCAAGGAAGGAGCCGTATAGGGAGGGCGAGAAGAAGCTGCGCCCCGTCGAGGAGGAGTTGCGCGCCATCATGTACGAGGAGGCGGAAGCCGCGGCCCGGAAGGTCCGCGAGCGCGGCGGCGAAGCCACGATGAGCGTCGACGTTCTGGACATCACGAAGCTGGCCATCATGCGCCCGGACGGGCACCCCGGACCGTACATGCACCGCGACCCGTTCGCCAACGGCGTGCAGGAGTGGATGTCCGCCGACTGCCTTCACTTCTGCCTGCCCGGGCCGGTGGACACCTTCAACGAGATCCTCCAGCAGATGCTGAGGAAAAGGCGGTGAAGACGCTGAGACCGCGTGTGCGCGCCGATCGAGCTTCGTTGACAGGTTGCATGGATGAGTGCAAGACGCGTCGACGGTTGGTTCGATCTGTGGCACGCTTTACCATGCAGAACTGGCCGTGGGTGGATGCTGGAGACACCATCTGGACCGTCAGATATCGATCGTACAGCTACAGATTACCGTTGCACTTTTCTTTTGTTTTCTTCAAATACTTGTATTATTTTGTACTACTACTCCTTGGAGAGAACTAGAGAAGCACTCGAAAGAAGTGATCAAGATCAACAGTAGTTGCAACTATAGAAACACTACAGAAGCACGTATCCCGGTTCAACTTGCTCGAGATTCACTGCCAATAGTTGACGCGAAAAGTAAATTAGTGGTTGTGATTAAAAAATTATAGACGTCTGACTGGGTTGAGATTCTTCGATGAAGCTACTCCTAGCCACACGATCTTTCTCAAATTGTTGTCGTTGATTTTTAACATAAATTTTATTTAAAAAATTAATTTAAATCTAAAAAAATTATAAGTTTTGATTCAAATAATTGTAATAATAAAATATATAATATTTATTAATTTTTTAATAAAATAAATTATTAAAATTGATATATTAGAAATCAACAACAATTTGAGAATGAAGCAGTATTCTATTAACGTAGATCTCCGTGCATCTCTCAAATCGTGCTACCAGCATTTAGTTTGGTCACTGATTTCAGGTGAGAGAAGCACATTCTCCACTGACTCTAGGTTCACATCGTTTGACCTAGCAGGTACTTTCTACAAGTAAGTCTCGTTTCAATTAGAGGAAATAATTATTTTTTATTAAATTTCTATACAATTTTTTTATAAAAATACTGCGTTCTAAAGAAGTCATAAATTTTGCTAGGGCTTTTCAAGTGTGCCCATATGATGCGCTACAGCAAGTCTACGGTTCACGTGATGTGTCCTCAGATACTAAGGTGGTGTTAAAGTGCTAGGCAGGATTTTCATCCTGCAGCTGAAATAATGACCAGGCGCATACAATTATATATGGAGCATTGCTACTAACAACTTTTAGTAACAAATCTTCCTTAAATTCTATAAACAGCTGACATGGCAATAAGAGAATGGTTCATGGTGCGATTGAGTTTTATTGATTCAAGTAGGATTCATGAGTTATAGGAGTATGTTGTAATTTATTGCCACATCAGCTTATTTTCGGAATGAATTTTCATTTTATAAAATAAAAAAATGTACCAAATGCCACGTTAATTGCTGGGCACTGGTATCAACTTAGTAGAAGACTCAATAATGCCTTTCACTTTCCAAATTCAAATAAATTATTTTAATCTAAAATTAATCTTTATTCATTATCTCTAGAAGATTTCCATCTATAGGCATTATGAAATGCTAAGGCCAACCCCACCTCTAGCTGAACCCCTAGCGCCTTGGTAGGGCGGCGGCAACTCTAACCGACTACCGCCGCCCGGTCCGATTGGAGCAGCCAGCCCATAATAGTCATGCATTATGCAAGTATAATTTTGGAAAAAGTTGTCTTTTGTTCGTTTTTTCTCACTCAATTACAAAATCGAATCGAGTACTCAGACTTTCTCAACTTTCAAAACTATTCATTTCTCCTCGGATGGTTTATACAGCGGTTTTTGCTGACATGGCAGCTGACATGGCGGTTTTCGATGACATGGCGGCTGATGTGGCGATTTTTGCTAATGCGTGCAACCCACGTGGTGATTTTCGCTGACATGCCATTTGCGCAGCCGACGTGTCCTCGCATTGTTTAAAATTCACAAAAATATACTTAACATGCTCAAAAAAAATATGAAACTTTACATAGACTTAAATCATTTCGCAAGGAACAACTTTTGTTTCAGGCCCAATTTCAAAATCGGAACACATTTTATTTGAAAAATCCAGAGATAAAAATAACCATTTAGAAGTAAAATTTATCTATACCTTTTAACCTTTTGATAAAATTTCTCTAAATCCATATATTTCTAAGTATATTTTATTTCATATACATTTTCTTTGGAAACTTTTAGTGCTCACTTTGTTAACTTGAATTCAAATTTCAAATTTGAGCTAAATTATTTGTTTCTTTTGAGCTCAAATTTCAATTTCTTTAATTTGAGCTCAAGTTTCATATTTGTTTGATTCATGTATTTCTAAATATTTTCAAACAAGAATGCGAGTTTATGAAAATTTGTAAAATTTTATCAAAAAAATTAAAAGGTATAGATATTTTTACTTCGAAATGTTTATTTGTCTTTCTAAATTTTTAAAATAAAATGTGTTCCAAATTTAAATTAGGCCTAAAATAAAAGTTGTTCCTTGCGAAATAATTTATAACTATGCAAAGTTTTATTTTTTTTAGCACGTTAAGTATTTCTTCTAATTTAAAATAAAGTGAAGACACATCAGCCACCACATCAACAAAAATCGCCACGTCACTGCCACGTCAACAAAAAAACCGCTATCTAAACCACTCGAAAAGGAAAAATGAATGGTTTTGAAAGTTGAGGGAGTTTGTACTGGTTTTGTAATTGAGGGGGAAAAGGGAAATAGTTGAGGGAGGTAAATAAGAATTTTTCCTATAATTTTATATTTCAAAAAATGCGCCATGCATTATGCAGTAGAGTTTGAAGTTTGATACTAGCAGGACTCTGGCCCATTTCGCAAATTTCTAAACGGTTGACTTTTGCAAACAATGAGAATGAGTGCAAATGCGCCCCACTTCTGACTTGCATGAATTAAAGTCTTGCCCGTTGACTCTTGAATTTCCCGCCGGCTGAGACGATACGCAGTTCATTCTATCATCTCCATGAGCTACCATCTCCGTTTGCTCACTACCTTGATGCATACATAGATCAGACCTATCCGCCTCCCTCGTTTGCCATCAGCTGTGAGCTTCTCGGCTGGTCATGGGAACCGCGGAAGAAGATGCAGCGGATCATCACGGCCGTGGTTCCCAACCCAGAAGGGTTCTCGTCTCTTCTTTGTGCGCTCTCTTCACCTTGTCGATAATCTACTTCGTGCTCTACGCCCCTCCATCTTCTTTCGTCTCCTACACCGACCTGTTTGCGCAATTCCAAACTCGTCAAACAACCAAGAACGACCCTTCTCGCCCACCTCCGCAAGGTAATTTTCTCGCTCTTAATATGTGCGCGTCTCAATGCAGCTAGCTTGGTTGATGCCACAAGCTAATCTGCAACTGCGTTCTTGATTAATATCGATGGCTTTGGTTGGGCAGAGCGGCTGCGATGCGACTACGGCGACGGGAGGTGGGTGTGGGACGGCAACGTCACCGGCCCGCGGTACGACAGCGAGCACTGCGACATGAAGAGTACGGAGAAGTGCGTCATCAACGGCAAGCCGGACAACGGGTACCTGCACTGGCGCTGGCGGCCGGCTTCGGGGTGCGACCTCCCGGCGCTCGACCCGGCGGCGTTCCTCCGCCTGGTGCGCGGCAAGCGCCTGGCGTTCGTGGGCGACTCCACGGCGCGCAACCAGGCGGAATCCCTCGTCTGCCTCCTCTCCACGGCGGCGCGGCCGGAGACGACGCACAGGTACGAGGAGCGCCTGGGGCGCAAGTTCTGGCGGTGGGTCTTCCCTGCTCCGCACGGCGTCAGCGTGTCCACGTACTGGTCACCGTTCCTCGCGCGCGCCGAGGGCAACTCCGAGGACTACGCCATGAAGGGCGACGCGGTGGTTCTCGACGCGCTCACCGAGCCGTGGACGCTCGACGTCGGCGCCGCGGACGTCGTCTTGATCTCGGCGGGGCACTGGTTCCCGCGCCCGGCCATGTACTACGAGGACGGCGTGGTCGTCGGCGTGAACAACCGCCCGGACGTCGCCAACGCGACGGACGTCGGGTACCTCGGCGCGTTCCGCAAGGTGATGCGGCGGACGCTGGAGTTCATCAGCGGCAGTTCCACCGGCGACGACAAGCTCGTGGTGGTGGCCACCATCGCGCCTTCGCACTTCGATCCGAGGTACAGCTGGAACCACCGCGACGCGTGCTCGAGGTCGAAGCCGTTCGAGGAAGGGGAGGCGGAGGTGGAGCCCGCGGACGCCGAGCTTAGGAGAGTCGTCGTGGAAGAGGTCGCCTCAGCGGCCGCGAAGGCGGTGAGGAGAGCACCAAGGTCAGGGACGGTGCGGTTCGAGGTGCTCGACGTGACGAAGATGGCGGCCATGCGGCCGGACGGGCATCCCGGCCCCTACCTCTTCGCTTACTCGTACTACAACCGCCCGGTGCCGGAGACGGTGTCGAATGACTGCCTGCACTGGTGCGCGCCGGGGCCGGTCGACACGTTCAATGACATACTGGCGCAGATGATAGCTGCCTCCGGCTGAACCGGCATTGCCGCGTCGGTCCGCTGCCGGCGCCGAAGTCCTGACGCTGTACCAACTGGGTAGTGGCGAGCTGGTCACGACAAGCGGATCAAAGCGTTGACGAGAGGCACTACCGAGGTCATCAGAGTCTGTGTCGCTCCGAGAGGTGCTGGCACAGGCAAGAATATAATTTGGGCCTATTCGAGCTGTCGTTTTAAAGACCACTCCAATACTGATTTTCAATTGTGCAAAAACCTAGACCAGCTAGCTGATGAAATTGGCTAAAATTTTTTTCTATAGTAATAGTATCGGTTTATTGTGAAAACCGATTATCTAACAAACCGGAGATAATCAAACCGGATTCGGTTTCAACAAAAACCATAAAATTAATTGTTGGTTATTAACCTGTTTGAATTCAGAACTAGCTGTTAGTTCGATCAAAAAAAAATGTCTCTCTTACCTTTGACTAATAATTAGTCCGTTCTTATTTGTATCCCTAACTAATTGTTAGTTACTATTTAAATATTTTAAACGATGGAGAACGATGGGATAACTCTGTAACGATGTCTAACTGCCGGTAAAAGATAAGTCAAAAATGATTTTGATTAAACAAGATAAGAGGTAGTTTCGTTTCTTCTAACTTTTCATCTTATTAGTCTTGATTAGTCCCGATTAGTAGGTTCCATGTAATTAATGAATTAACAATTAGTCAGATGAGGGACTAAAAATTAGTCAACCTATTAGTCATCATGTTTGGATTCAAAAGGAACTCTAATAATTAGTGGCTTGGATCCAAACAGGGCCAACCTCTTTGCAACATGCTCTGCTCTGACTCAAAGGTTAACGACAGTGTCAGAAAAATTCCCTCAAATTTATAGCCTCTCAAAATTTGCAGCACCTTTCATGTTGCTCTCCAAAATAAATTTAGTGTATTTTCTACATATTTGCCTCCATGATCATGCTGCTTGTAAAATTTATACTTCGTCAGCAAACCTAATTGCAGTTAGGTGAGTTCTTTGCCCACATGTCCGATTGACACTAGACGTGACATTTCCACCGGGAAGCCACCTCGTCAGCATAAAACGCACGTTTCCGTGCTCAGTCCAACCGATCTCAACCATCCACTGTCATCTTCTTCCCTGGAAAACTTTTTCATGTATCACTGCTTATGTGCTCAAATTGATGTCAAATCAAACTAAAACTACTGTTTCAACGACGACAATTTTAAATCGAACGAATTATGGGCACATAAGTTTCCAAGAGGTCAAAAGGCGTCAGCAAAGCATTAATAGATAATCAGTTACCAACAAGGCAGCAGTAACTAGAAGCTGACCATGTATTCAGTTGGGTGAACTACCAGCACGACTACCACACTAACCGACTGAGGATCCGCTTACCAGAAACGACCAAAATTTGTTCTTGCAAGCGGCACCAACTGAGCAATCAAGACCACGTAGCCAAAGTACAGTACCAACAAGCGCTCACACTTCCTTCAAAAGCCGGTAGGGTTGCTGCGTTAGTTTCTGACTCCGAACAGACCGGCCGGCATGGCGCCACTCCTTCCTACCTCGCCTTCCTCGAGCAGCGCCGGCAGCGCCACCGCGAGTCCAAGAGGCAGGTCGCTGCTGCACAGCAGCAGCAGCGAGTGGAACGTCGGCGCGGTGCAGCGGAACGTCAAGTCCTCGCTCCTGCTCCTGCTGGTGCTCTCCGCCGTCTTCGTCCTCTCCGTCGTGCACTCGTCGCGCGGCTTCGGCACGGCGGCGACAACAACTGGGGAAGCGATCGCACTGCAGGTGCCGTTAGGAACCCGTCTTGAAGCGAGTCGTCTGGCGCCAGGAGAGGAGCAAGATGATGACGGACCGATCATCCCTGCAGAGAATCGTAACGTGGGAGCGGCGGAGCAGAGCACCGCTGCCGGCATTTCCTTGCCGTCGGCAGAAGCACCGGCTCCGGTGGTTTCTGCTCCAGGCGCAGAGGAAGGAGTAGAGGTTGACGACAAATGCGACATGTCGATGGGGAAGTGGGTGAGGGAGCCGATGGGTCCGGTCTACACGAACTTGACGTGCCCGACGCTGCCGGACTTCAAGAACTGCATGAAGTACGGCAAGGACCCGGGCCACCTCTTCTGGCGGTGGCAGCCCGACGGCTGCGACCTGCCGCGGTTCGCGCCGGAGCGGTTCCTCGACGTCGTCCGCGGCAAGCGGCTTGCCTTCATCGGCGACTCGCTGGCGCGCAACCAGATGGAGTCCCTGCTCTGCCTCCTGTCGCAGGTACGACGTGACAGTTTTGTTTTGTACGTTCATGCATCTTGACTCGTGTCGGTTTTCATTCGTTCGGTATCGAACAAGTTTACACGGTTAAAAATGTCGACGCATGTCAGTCCGAGACGCCAGTGAACGTGTACGCTGACGCGTTCGACAAGTTCCGGACGTGGCACTTTCCCGAGCACGACTTCACGCTCATGGTGATGTGGACGGAGTTCTACGCGCACGCCGTGCCGGTGGTCGACGCGAACGGCAAGCCGACGGCCTCCTTCGACATCCACCTCGACAGGCTCAACGCGAACTGGACCAGCCACCTGGAGGAGCTCGACTACGCCGTGCTCTCCGGCGGCAACTGGTTCTTCCGCGTGAACTACCTCTGGGAGGGCGGCCGGCGCGTCGGCTGCGTCAACTGCCGCGAGGCCAACCTCACCGACTTCGGCATCGTCCACGCCGTCCGCCGCGTGGCCAGGGCGGCGCTCGAGGCCGTCGCGCGGTGCCGGGGCTGCAAGCGCGGCCTCGTCGCGTTCCTGCGGACCTACACGCCGGACCACTTCGAGCACGGGTCATGGTTCAACGGCGGGTACTGCAACAGGACGCGGCCGCTGGAGGAAGGCGAGGTCGGCTCGGAGCACATCGGGTGGGAGTTGAGGAAGGTGCAGACCGAGGAGGTGGCGAGGGCGAGGGAGAGGGAGATGGGAGCCGGGAGCAAGAGGTTCGGGGTGCTGGACGTGACCAAGGCCATGATGCTGCGCGCGGACGGGCACCCAGGCGGGCACTACGATAAGCGGTGGGTCAGGAACGCCAGCGACTGCCTGCACTGGTGCATGCCCGGGCCCGTCGACATGTGGAACGACATGCTGCTGCAGAGGATCGCCGAGGTCTCGCCGCCGCCGGTAGCGCGGTGACGATGCCGCCACTAGGAGAGATTGCAGCGTGTTGGCTCATCCCATGTGTTAGTTCCAGGTTCAATGAGCTCTAAAATACTTGAAACCAGCTTCTGCCCTTGCATAGTGATCGGCTTCCTCGTTACGTTAAGCCTCTCGGTGACCAAGGATAATTGCATTTTTAGTTAGATTTTCAGTGCAGAAAATATACACATTACGAGCACAAAGTGCGGAAGCGCATCAAGCACTTTGAAACTTAGGGACTATCCGAGATATCGAGTTCAGACCTAGATGGTCATCATCAACGTAAGGAATTTGATCACTTGAAGCACCCTAGTCTCTTTGCGGGCATGATGCGGCTGCAACTGCTACAAGAAAAAAAAATGTTACTCTAATGTGTACTCTACAAAATAAGCTTAAAGTTGCGGATCGGTATTTTTGCTTAAAGTTCTACTCACAATATAGAACATCCTTGCCGTGTTGTCTTCCTCTTCCTCCTTTCCCTCTGCTTTGTCAGAGGCCTGATTACCACCTTGATTGCAGCATCAAACACAGCTTTCACGTTCTACATAGTATAGCAAAATAATTTAATCTTAACAAATGCATCAGCAAAGAACCAAAAGACAAAAAAAATTACTTCAGATACACGAAAAAAGAAGGTACAAATATCATTGGGGAGTGAACATGAGGAATTAACCTGCTGAGTTTTTGAGCTGCACTCAATGTAACAAGCAGCGCCAATGTGCTTGCGAAGTTCCTCCCCCTGCAGGGTGAGTTGCAAAGGAAAGCACAGAACAATGAGATACTGAAACTCTGAAAGGCAATTCTACCTTAATCAAGGATGAAATATGGATAAACTCAGTAACTATATTTCCTTGGTCCTCGGAAATCAGTGTAGGTGCAGGAAATGGTTAAGACCTGTGCTGTAGTTACAGGAACTGCACCAGGGTGGTCAAGTAGATATTGCTTGTCTTCACGAAGATCTGTGTACAATATTGTGGTTGCCAAAAGTTTAAAATCCTCTTAAGAAAAAAAAATCAATCTTTTAGCTTGTAACTGGTGTACATTAACTCGTTTGCAGTACAATGAGAGATGTAATAACATTCCTGAAAAGACGCAACAAAGGATACCAACATAAAAAATACTATTAATTTTTACCCTGTACATTTAAACATATTGAAACTTCAGATTACAAGATAGGTATTTATCCTAGATTATACAAACATGAACTCGAGAAAGTAGTAGTATCTTCCATATTCTACAGGAAAACTTGCAAAATGAACTTCCAGCAATGATCGCTGTGGGGTACAAAAATAAAGAAGCTTAGGTATATATGACAAAAAATGATGTATACCAAAGGAATTATTTTCATTCCCAAATATTGGTATCGAATCAATGTAGTACTATTTAGCTACTTGTGCTTTAGAATTGTAGATATATTCGCAATATAGCACTTTAATTAGTATTCAATATCTTTGCTACGGAATGCGAACAAAGACTAGTGCAGCTTCCACAAAACTCTTGCCTGAAGTCTAATTATGCCCTTCTTTGATAGTACTACTTTTTTTCTAAGCATTTTAAGCACAAACTAAAATCAGCCGATAAAAATCACAACACCTGGTCAAACTAAAAGCTGAAAATATCCTAAAAAGTAAATATAGATATACCCTAAACACCTACTCCCTCTGTTCTTTAATTGATGTCACTGTTGTTTTCTAACATCAACTTTGATCATTCTTTTTATTTAAAAAATTAGTTCAAATATGTAAAATTTTAAGTTATAATTTAAATAAATCTAACGATAAATAAAATTATAACAAAATATATAATATTAATTAAATTTTTTTAATAAAACGAATAGTCAAAGTTAAAGTTAGAAGTCAACAGCAACAACAACTAAAGAACGGAGTGAGTACAAAGGTAATAAAGTCAGGCTGTTCATCCTACGCCCCACCAATCCCAGTATCTGATACGACTAGTACACACAAATATGCAGCTAAGAGGAAGCATGCTTTCGTTGTCACACAACTCACCCAGTTTGGTCCCAGCCAACACTATGGGCACCCCGGGCGCATAATGCTGAAGTTCCGGTAGCCACTGAAAGGAGGAGAACATGGGCATTACTAGCCTGAAAATGATGGTGCATCTACTTCACCCGGCCGAACAAGTGATAGGAGAGGTATAAATAGCAGTTGAAAATTTTGAACCCTTTCAACCGAAGCTGCAATAGGAATTTCACCTTCTTCAGAACATTCTCGTAGCTAGCTTGGCTGACGAGTGAGAAGGCGAGCACGAACACGTCGGCTCCTCGGTAGCTCAGTGGCCTCAGTCTGTTGTAGTCTTCCTGCCCTGCAGACATCCACAAACTCGAGATCACCAACAGCAACGAATTGTAATTATAAACAGAAAATATGTAAAACTTCTGCAGCTACATTGCGAACAGAGGTGGCTGAAGATACCTGCAGTGTCCCACAGGCCCAAGTTCACCGTGGTGCCGTCGACCACCACGTTTGCGCTGAAATTGTCGAAGACCGTTGGTACGTAATCCTGCGAAGTGCAGAACACAACAAAAGCTATTTGAAATTTAAAAATCCAGGAATTTTGTTTAAACTTCAAAGATACTACCAAGGATCCTTCCCTGTTTCCGTACTAGTAAACCGAATTGAGAAGCGCGAAGCGGAGACATAATGGAAGATGGTACGAAGAAGCAGCAATGGGGAGTCCTTGAATAGCAAAGATTCAAAGAAACTCACCAAGGCAACGTCTTCGCTACTCCTAAGAAACGAACAGGAAAAGAAGGATACGAAACATTACAGTGGGGAACTTGTTGCTGGTGTAGCAGATGAGCATGCAGGTCTTGCCCACGGCGCCGTCCCCCACCGTGACGCACTTGATGAACCGGGAGGCGCTGGACGCCATGGCCGGCCGAGCCGAGAGGTTTCTGGCAAACAGGCGGATGAATGCAGGGGACGAGATGCGAGGAGGAGGAGGAGTTTGTTCTTGTTTCTTTGCTGTTGGGTGTGGCTTATGGCTTCGTGATGAAGCGAAGGTCGGGGTGAGAGATAGGGGGAGAGAGAGAAATGGGATGGGTCAAATGCTTCCTCTCTCTATAATCTGCCTCGTCTGAGAGTCTCTGACCGGTCTCACGGCTCCTTGCTAGAGTGCCATCTCCCTCGCCTTTTATCTTGCTGTTCTGGTGTGGTGCTACCTCTGTTTCGGAGTTCAGACAATGGCCTGCCGGGATCTGGATCCTCTCCAGCATTTACAGTGGGGTACAGCGGACCTAGGATTAGGCAGAAAACTAGGGTCATTACATTGAAAGTTAGTGCTAATTGTCTTAGGTCATAGGAAAATTTGGGTGCAGTCCCATCGGAGACTGCAACTTAACGACTGCACGCGATTTCAATCGTCCATTTTAAAAATCAACGGTTCTGATATGTAACTACAGAGTATTTATTTACAGTATTGTTACAGTGTTTCGCCGGCATAACTCTGTTTTGCGGCAGACAGTACGCGCATGCATGGGCAGGGCTTCGTCGTCCGTCGGCGGTGCGCGCTGGCCTCAGGCCGCGTGCGCAAGGCATGGCGAGACGACGCGCGGACACGGACGCGCACGCAGCCGTGTCATGTGCCGCTCTGTCCTGAAGCCCAGCCCCAGCCCATCACCTGGCGTCCTGGCGCGGCGCCGGTGCCCTGCCCACGGCGCGATGTAGATGCCGGTTTTGGCTATAACGCAGATTCACATCGTGCCAGATCGAGCGGGAGGAGCGGCCGATGCCCAGTGACGGAGCACGCAGGAAGCCTACGTAGAGACCAAGCATCACACCACCGGTCAGCAACGCGCACACTTCGGAACGACGCGACTGGAACGAAGGCCACGGGAAGGAGGTAGCCCACGGGCACGGCGGATTCGCTTCCGAACGAAGGGATAGGTCGACGGATGGATGGAGGAGCGCGAGAGAAAGTTCAGGAAAAGGGACGTGTCGAGGGGTTGGTCGAAGCAAATCCGCTGTCCCGTGAACTCGAAGCCAGTCTCCCTTTCGCAGCGAATTGTGATGTGGCAACCATTGCGGCCAAGGAATCGAGGGATGGACGGGACCGAGACGCCACATCAAAGCTGAGAAAAATGTTGGTGGCAAAGGCGCTTCAAGTGATTTTTTGGCGAGGAAAAACTATGTGATGCAGAAAATTATGTAAAATGATAGATACAGAATGAGAAAAGTATGCTCACACACGCCTAAAGTGAAAAGTATCGTCAGACCAAACGCTGCAAATGGGAATACGCAACGTTACTCGGGATGGCTCTGTTTTCTGATGTCGACTTCAAAGATAAAGGACAAGCAAAACTTAGTACTAATTTTTAATCATCCTATCGTTTCCCTATAGCTCCATGATCTATCCAATCTAACCAATCTATCCTAGGAGATTTTATTCGGTGTAACCGGACTACATTCCGGGTGTGTCCACTTTCTAACTGCGTTTACTGTAGCGGCTACTTGCTACAGTAATCAGCGCGGCAGTAAACAGCCGCAGCCAGCACTCCCTTGTTCAAGATCCAGAACATCAGTGGCACTGGAATTCCTGCGGGGCCTCTGATAGAATGGAAACTGTATCGATCAAGTATGTTCCAGTCCCTGCTCGGAGTGGTGCACGATCATCACCTAATCGTAACAGCCTGATCTTGCTCTCCTTAGTTAGGTCCTCAGGTCTTCTGACACAGATGAAGGTAGGCAGTAGTGTGTTGTCAAAATGCCCTGAGTGGCATTCTTCGCTAGTTCTACCATGGTTGCTTGCTTCGAGTCTCCCCTTGGAAGGCGCCAGAACAAAGAAGTAGACTAGACGGACGGCGGAGCTGCTGGCTCGGCCGGGTTCCAGCCCGCGCGGTTGGGAACGGCCCACTCAGCTCACGCTTTTCTGGAGCGAACGCGCATTCCATGGGCTCACGGCCCATGATGCTGTCGTCGTAGCCTCGTAGGTCCGCTGTGTGGGCCGTTAATCTTTCCTGGAATGAAGCCGCGTAATATTGGCCCACGGCCATGGATGCCGCTCCGATCATTCGTGTTGTTCCGTTGCACATCGAAAGCGGAGCAGCTTTTTCTCGATCAATGGAAGTGGAACAGAAGAAGAAACCGCCTTCCGCTGCTCCTGCCGACGCTCAGCGACGTCCTCCGCCAAGAACACCACCTGCAAGTTGCAACGCCTCCGCCTCTGCCTCTGAGTCCTCTCTCTCTCTCTCTCTCTCCCCGGCACGACGTGACGCCTCACCCGTAGATCGACGCTTCTCTCAAACGGTAATGCATGGGCACCGGTACTGCTGCTGCGGCCGCTTTCTGACCATCGCGTCCTGTGGGGGGTCCTTTCCGCTTCGTTCGTACGCGCTGTCCGCGCGCGAACGTGTTGGTCAGATCGGCTGCAGAAGCGGCGACGGGCATGTGTACTGGTGGCTGGTCAAATCTACTGCAGCAGCCTGGGTGTGTGGCCGCTGTTCCCCTGACCATCTCCGGCCGGCCGGCGGCCGTGCTTCTGGCGGTGGCGGTGGCGGTGTCAGGCGCATGTAACGACTGAGTTTTCAATTAACTTTCGATAAGTCCTGATCTCTTGTGACATTGCCAATCTCAGGAGTTTGCCAATCACGATATCACAAGCGATCAATCAAAAAACCATAACAGAAATATTATACAAGAAACAAATTAGAAAATAGTAGATCAAAGTGAAATTATTATAATAAAATCCTCCAAAGGGATCCATCAGCACGCATGCCGGAAATATCTCAGAGCAGATAAATCACTATCGTGAATCCGACAAAAGCAACAGCGAAAGCATCTTCATGGCAGCGGTAGCGAACCTCCTCTACACAGGCTAGCTCGAGCGCAGGAGCGGACGTCACGGGCCGTCAGAGACGTAGTCGAAGTCAAAGCTGAGCGAATCCTCTGAAAACAACAAATTAGAAAGCCGTGAGTACGAATACTCAGCAAACCGCGTACTACCTAACAACAATGTATGCATGCAAATGGTTTCAAGGGTAAAGGCATAGCTCAAGTGCTAAATGCA